>JBBPBX010018448.1:0-30625 GCA_038048925.1 Garcialebias charrua | reverse complement strand
GGTGTAACATCCTGCAGTGGTGTGTTTTTCACATAAACAAAATCTGACACTTTGCATTGTGCTGTGATTTCTACAAAACGGCACACATGACACAAGGCTTATATCTCACGTTACAGTTCATCGTGGGGTCTCCCAGATAACTAGACGGTTGGAAAAAAAGCTAACATTTCTAACCCCCTTCATTGTGATTTGTTCTCTGAGTGGAAAAAAAGACACTGAAGATTCATTAGTGTTTGACGATTATTTATTACCTGCTCGTTGCCATTAGGACCTTTGCCAGACACTGACCTTCACATCCTTTCTGGCCCTGCTGAGCTCCTGTTTAGAGCTGAAATTAATGCAGTCTTTTCTCCAAAGTCACTCACATAACTCACTTATAATGCCACCCCCACATAAATGCTTTCATATGTGCTGTTTTTAGGTAATACTGGTCTGTGTCACATGTAACTTATAATAATCTTTTAAAATGTCAGGTCCAAATGGTTATGAGCTTCTTTCTTACAGCGACAAACTTTCTCAGCAGTTCCATTAGGCACAGCAGCTTGTCTTTTAAGTGGTACAAATCATAACTTCAGCCCTCGTGTTCTTTCACGGACTTTTCGTATCAAATTAAAAATTATTATTACCACATTTTAATGTTCTAAATGTTTTAGCCCAATCTTTTTTAAGTGACCTTTTTAGTATTCACAAACAGTTCTAAAGTCAAACAGACAGTGTTTCTTAGATCCAGATTAAACTATAATTCAAATAAATTCAATTCAGTTTATTTACAGTATATAGTGCCAAGTCACAACAGAAGTTGTCTCAGGGACTGTACAAAAACTTTCACATACAGGTACATAAAAGCCAATTAGTAAAAGTTATCTATCTATAGAAACCAGCAGATTGCGTTTAATCCTCACTTTTTTGTAGTCTCCCGTCCTGAGCAAGTACAAAGGAGACAGTGGAAAAGAAAAAACTCCCTTTTAACAGGAAGACCCCCCCCCAAAAAATAAAATAATAAAAAAAAATAAAAATAAAATAAATTAAAACAGGCTCAGGACAAGCGACCATCAGCTTCGACTGGCTGGGTTTGAGAGGACAGGAAGGAGAAACCAGCGAACACACACTGGCAGGTCCAAGTGTACTTTCTGGTGGAGGAAAGACAAAAAACACATGTTGAGGATGAAAATTGTTTTAAATACAGTACACACATGCAGAAATACAACCAGGTAAAGTAGAGTAAGTAAAAACAGCAGCAGAGCGAGGAAATGTGGTCAGTTTGTCTTCCAGCAGTCTAAGCCTATAGCAGCATAACTAAGTGATAGCTCAGGAAACCCAAGCCGACCCTAACTATAGGATTGATCAAAAAGAAAAGTCTTAAGCCCAGTTTTAAAACTGGACAGTGTGTCAGCCTCATGGACAGAAACTGGAAGTTGGTTCCACAAGAGAGGAGCCTGATAACTGGAAGATCTTCCTCCCATTCTGCTTTTGGAAACTCTAGGAACCACAAGTAAACCTGCAGTCTGAGACCGAAGTGGTCTGTTAGGAAAAAAAATGGAACAATAAGATCTGTAATGTAAGACGGAGCTAGGTTGTTGAGGGCTTTGTAGGTTAGAAGTAAGATTCTTAATTCAATTCTGGATTTGACAGGGAGCCAGTGGAGAGAAGCTAAAACTGGAGATATGATCTCTCCCACTAACTCCAGTTAAGACTCTGGCAGCAGCATTTTGGATCAACTGAAGACTTTTTAAAGAAGTATTTGGACACCCAGATAACAAACCATTGCAATAGTGTAGATGTGACAAATGCATGAACCAGTTTTTCTGCATCATTTTTAGATGTTTCTAATTTTAATGATATTACGCAGGTGGAAGAAGTAAAGTCTAGTAAAGTTTTTAATGTGGGGGATAAAAGACATGTCCTGATCAAAAATAACACCAAGATTTTTAACAATAGAACTGGAGATTAATGCCATCCAAGGAGGGAAAAAGACTTAATAATTTATTTATAAGATGCTCAGGTCCAAAAACCAAAACCTCTGTCATGTCTGTGTTCAAAGCAGAAAATGATGGGAAGATGGTAAGGATGTTTAAAGAGTGCCCCAAACCCAAGGAACAATGTTTGGTAATCATAAAATGACATTTGGGTGTATTCATATTCTGTCTGTTAATATCTCAAGAACAAATGGATTACAGTAATTGTACCAAAACGCTCAGAAAGTCATTATTAGAAGTCATTTACAGCTCCCTAACAGGTGAAGTCAGTCAACCTGATTAAATATGGCTGCCAAAGCTAAACATAAAAAAAACTCTCACAAAGTATTCACTGGATATACTTCAAGAATTGATCAACTTCTGGACTCAACCAAATTTAAGATGGATTCCACAGCGAATCCACTTTTGCTAATGTACAAAATAGCTTTAAGTCAGTAATTTTTAAAGCTCCTGAGCTAAAACTTGATATGGTAGTAATTCAGTCATCCCCATCACTTACTTTAATCTCTAATGGCTCAAGTACGTTAACTTACTTTAGTTTCAATAGTTTAAATGTAATTGTTTGTTGTTGGGTTGAATGACTCGTATGGAAATTTAGATCTGTCAGTGAGTCTTGGCCTTGTCTTGGTAAACAGAAGAGAAAACTTGTTATAATTTTATGGTTCCTTTGGTGCTCAGAGCCACATTTTAAAACCAAGTCCTCAAACGTGACGTCTCTCAGATGAGCAGACTCATTACCCCGCAGCTGAACTCTTGTTTGAGGAAAACATTTCTCAGGCCTCTGTCAATAAGTTACGGTCTCGGGAGCTCGGAGCTACATGTTTGTCTCGGCAAACATCACTTTAGAGGGTGTGCTCTGTAGAAAACCAAAGAACACAGGAATCCACATCTCTAAAGTAATGGATACCACATTCACAGAGTTTACAGAAGCTTTTCTCCCCTTTCGTTTAGAAGCCGTTATGACTTTGATTTCTCTGGCATTTACAAACGATCTCCAGGTAGTGGAAATCAATTATTTCACTTTTTCCCTACAAAACATTAGGGCTCTTTTTACATTTCCAGCCGATTACAATTTTTATCTGTGGAAAGAGTTGAAATGATCTCCCCTTTGTCTCCGTCTCATTGATCAAAGACAAGAAAGAGGAGCAGCTACGTCTTATGCTAAATGTGCATGAGCTTTTGAGTGAGAGACGGACAAAAAAGAAATAGTGCTTCCTCTTTCTTTTTATGTTCTCCTGCTTGGTGTGGGTTAGTGGAATTGAAAGGCTGCAGGTTGTGCAGACAGCAATCGGCCGCCTTTATGTGAGTGGAATTGACAGGCAGCAGAGCGGTGAAGCTGCTACGGGCTATGTGCTTTAGCAGACTTTTCATAGGCAATGTGTTTTCCTCTTCCTTTGGTGATTTGCGCCACCACAGGCAGTTAGAAGGAGACAAACCAGCTGATCGGGGCGGATCACGCTCGGTTGCCTCTCGTTAGTTGAGGTGACTGTAGTTTGTGTTCTCAGACTGTTTGTCGAGCCAAAACAAGAGCAGTCATAAAACTTAGCACGTGTAACCTTTAAACGAACCCTCAGTTGTTCTTTTGCTCACAGAGCGCTCGCCTCTGCAGGGAGTTTGCCCCTTGTCTGAACTGGGAAGTTGCTTTTACAGCACCTGCAGCTGCTCAGCCCAGGAGTTCACGATGTATTTAGTGTCACAAAAGTCACACCAACTAATGAGAAGTATTAATAGCTTGAAAGGTTCAAGTCTGCATAGCATACCTTTTTAAAGCTATGCACATTTTTTACATTAACACCCGCAGCTGAGGCTCTGGAGGTACCACTGTGTTTTTGAAAACTATTTTAACAAGTAAATTGTTCTTACTTTCTCATTTGAGAATATAAAGATATGTATATGAATGATGGATCTAAAACAGATTATAAATCAGTATGATAAAGTCACGAGGTATTTGTTTCCACTTCGTAGGCACAACTTATTTCTCCAAGGAGGCATTTCATACGTTCATCTCTTTTTTTATCTCTACGCTCAAACTGTATGACTTAATGTTTTTCACCACAGGGAACATGTCGGATCAAGTACTCCAGTTTTATTGCGCTTCATTTGGAAGCTGTGTTTATAGGATGACTTATTTAGCTTATTTATGCGATGAAGATGATGTATAAATTAGACATTTTTATACCAATTTTAGTTTCTGAAAGGGCCTGACTTGATTCCTAATTATAACTAACAACGGGAAAGTAGAACATAAGTTTGAATTTACAGATGATACTTTTTAAATTTTATGTTGTAATAAAATTATAGTCTATCATTATAACACAAAAAGCACGTTTACATTTCCACGTTTTTTTCAAGCTCTTAGGGAGTTATTTAAAGTCTAAATGGGTAAACATATCTATGTTTATGGTTTCAATTTATTGATCATGAAAAACTTTGTATTTTTCTAAACACTGGGCTATTGGAGCTGAAGTTGCTGCATTATGGGTTCCAGAAAATAGTAAAAAAATTTGGTTTGAAAAAGTCTAATTTCCATCATCTTTTCTAGTTTACATAAAAAGACTAAAGATAATAGACACACTCAGTCACAATATAAAGTACACTAAAGACAAAAAAATGTCCTTAAATTTGAATCCATTATCAGTATTTTTGTTAGTCAAATTTCTAACCGCTTAATCAAGATCAGCAATTTTTAGCTAAATGTTGAGTTCAGTACAGTTAAATCATTAACAATGAATGTATGCTCTAACAGGTGATTTGAATGTTGAAAAGTTTTAATTTCACAATTATTTTCATTAAATTTAAAAAAATAAAATAATACTTTGTTCCAACTTTACCCAAACCTCCTAAAAATGTTCGCACACTTAAAAATGATCATTACAACAGCCATTTTCAGCAGCAGCCTCAGAGGCCATATTCCTACCAATTACCGTAGGTAAAATATAAACAATAATAACAAATCACTGAGGTGATGATCCTACAGTAGTTTGTCACACATCTTTTAAATATCTTTTTACAGAAGATTAATTTCTATAAACTTTTGTGTTTTAATATTTATTCTGGTGAATCAACAACACAAGAAAAACACATTTACATGAATCCACTGAAGTGTCCGTGTCAGACAGGATTGCCAGGTTGCAAATAAAGAACCATCGTAGAGAGTCACTTTAAAATAATTGATTTCTGACGCAAAGTATCAGGAGCTGAGTGAGGTGCGCTCTCTCTCTCTCTCTCTCTCTCTCTCTCTCTCTCTCTCTCTCTCTCTCTCTCTCTCTCTCTCTCTCTCTCTCAGGGTGGAGGTTGTAAGATGAGGTGTGTGTTGTGATGGGCAAACATTTTAACAGAAAAAAAAAAAGAGTACTTATTGTATAACTGGCAACACCGATGCACATGTAGTCCCAGCATGAGACACAAAGCAGTTGCATCCAAAATGTTGAAAACAGGAACCTTTGTTTGGACTGAGGATGAGGTTGTGTGGCTCCAACAGAACTTCAGCTGTTGCTCACTGTTGTTTTGCTGCTTGCGCAAGAGAAGAACAAAAACAAACACTGACTTCAGCCACGAGTAGAGTGCACAGTGTTTTCTTACCTCTGCAGGGGGTTTCTTCAAAAAAACTCCCATTTTGAGACCCGGATTCAAAAACCTTCTGCTTCAGAGTTGTTGTGTACATGAATGGCCAAACAGCAGCAGAAAAGCTACATCTTTGCTCAAAATTGGTGTAACAAAAAGAGGACCTAAAAGACATATTTTACACACAATGGGGAAAAAATATCCATCCAGCTATCCATCCATCATCTTCCGCTTATTCCGAAGTTGGTTGCGGGGTCAGCAGCTTGAACAAGGAGGCCTAGTCATCTCTTTCCACTGCCACCTCTTCCAGCTCTTCTGGGAGGATCCCAAGGCTTTCCCAGGCCAACTGAGAGACAGTATCTCCAACATGTCCTGGGTCTTCCCCAGGGTCTCCTTCCAGTCAGACATGCCCGAAGCACCTCCCTAGGGACGCACCCAGGGAGCATCCTTACCAGTTGTCTGAACCACCTCAACTGGCTCCTTTCGATGTGGCAAAGCAGCTGTTCTATTCTGAGGGCTCTCCCAGATAACTGAACTTATATCTTTAAAGCTGCTATATGTAACTTTTCTAACAATGTTTTTTTAACATATTTCTTCACTCTGTCACTATCTCCTGACAGACTGATGTTAGACAAGTAATCTCTGAAAAAAACTATAGTCCCCTTGCTTCTCTAAAAGCCTTTCAAAAAACCCACAGTGACCCGCCGTTAACCAGCCAATAAAAACAGTTTTTAACCAGCCAATAAAAACAGTTTTTAACCAGCCAATAAAAACAGTTTTTAACCAGCCAATAAAAACAGTTTTTAACCAGCCAATAAAAACAGTTTTTAACCAGCCAATAAAAACAGAGCTTCTCACTTCTCACGCTCCTAACCCACGCCCCCGCCTGTCCCAGCCCGCAGCGGCCGCGCAGGTTCTCGTTCAAAGCATTGCAAAGCGATGCAAAACTGTTTTGTATGTGACACAAATGTATTAAATTCCCCTTCTTCATCCCTGATCTGGACTTTTCTTTTGTTTTTTTTGCCAAAAGTCAAGTGATCGCTTCCTCCTCCGCTGAGTCCATGAATGAATTGAGGAAATGAATGAATTTGTCACGAGCGAATTAAACTCGGGTTCAACGTGGCTGCGAGGCTCTGCAGATTTCATGGTGTTCTGGTGTGCTGGACCAGCGCTCCATGTTTTTATTTTATTTTTTAGAACGTTTTATTAACATATAAACACAGAAATTCAAGCGGCTGCGACAGGACATGAAGTGGAGGCGGAGTTAAGGAAGAAGCTGAGCTGAATTACAGCGAGAGCGAGGGGGAGCAGAGCCATATGTGGCTCTATGGGGGAGGGACCAGAAACGTGTCTCTGTTCAAAATTTTTCTAATTTCCAGCATGTTCCAGAAATTACATATAGCAGCGATGAAAAAAAAACACAATGTTTGAGCTTAGCATTAACTCAGTCTTTGTCATTTTGGAGATTGTGTTGGCAGCTGTTTCTTATTAAGCAGCTCATTAGCCTCTGCTAACCACGGCCAACCCCTGGCTACAGTATATCCATTTGTCCCCTTTCAGAAGACTGTGGGCTGGCCTAACAATTTGTGAACCAATTTTNTACTCCGGGAGTATGGGGTACCAGGCCCATTGATATGGGCTGTTAGGTCCCTGTACGACCGGTGTCAGAGCTTGGTCCGCATTGCCGGCAGTAAGTCAGGCTCGTTTCCAGTGAGAGTTGGACTCCGCCAAGGTTGCCCTTTGTCACCGATTCTGTTCATAACTTTTATGGACAGAATTTCTAGGCGCAGCCAAGGTGTTGAGAGGATCCGTTTTGGTGGCCTTAGAATCGCTTCTCTGTTTTTTGCAGATGATGTGGTCCTATTGGCTTCATCAGATCGTGATCTACAGCTTTCGCTGGAGCGGTTTGCAGCTGAATGTGATGCGGCCGGGATGAGGATCAGTTCCTCCAAATCCGAGGCCATGGTCTTGAGCCGGAAAAGGGTAGCATGCCCTCTCCGGGTCGGGGAGGAGGTCCTGCCCCAAGTGGAGGAGTTTAAGTATCTCGGGGTCTTGTTCACGAATGAGGGAAAACTGGAGCGTGAGATCGATAGGCGGATAGGTGCAGCGTCCGCAGTGAAGCGGGCGCTGTACCGGTCTGTCGTGGTGAAGAGAGAGCTGAGTCGAAAGGCAAAGCTCTCAATTTACCGATCGATCTACGTTCCCACCCTCATCTATGGTCATGAGCTTTGGGTTGTGATCGAAAGAACGAGATCTCGGAGAGGGAAGTCTGGGCCTCCCTACTTAGGCTGCTACCTCCGCGACCCGACCCCGGATAAGCAGACGAAAATGGATGGATGGATGGATAAACACAGCCATAGTGCTAGATAACATTTTGAACACATTCTAGGGAGTTTATCAGCTAAAAAAAGTTAACTTTGGGTTTAGTTCCTCTTTAAAGGGGACCAAATATCCATCCATCCATCCATCTTCTTCCGCTTATCCGGGGTCGGGTCGCGGGGGTAGCAGCCTAAGTAGGGAGGCCCAGACTTCCCTCTCCCCAGCCACTTGGAGCAGCTCCTCCGGGGGAATCCCAAGGCGTTCCCAGGCCAGCCGAGAAACATAGTCCCTCCAGCGCGTCCTGGGTCTTCCTCTGGGTCTCCTCCCGGTGGGACATGCCCGGAACACCTCACCAGGGAGGCGTCCAGGAGGCATCCTAACCAGATGCCCGAGCCACCTCAACTGGCTCCTCTCGATGTGGAGAAGCAGCGGCTCTACTCCGAGTCCCTCCCGGATGACTGAGCTTCTCACCCTATCTCTAAGGGAGAGTCCAGCCACCCTGCGGAGAAAACTCATTTCAGCCGCTTGTATCCGAGATCTTGTTCTTTCGGTCATAACCCAAAGCTCATGACCATAGATGAGGGTGGGAACGTAGATCGATCGGTAAATTGAGAGCTTTGCCTTTTGACTCAGCTCTCTCTTCACCACGACAGACCGGTACAGCGCCCGCTTCACTGCGGACGCTGCACCTATCCGCCTATCGATCTCACGCTCCAGTTTTCCCTCATTCGTGAACAAGATCCCGAGATACTTAAACTCCTCCACTTGGGGCAGGACCTCCTCCCCGACCCGGAGAGGGCATGCTACCCTTTTCCGGCTCAAGACCATGGCCTCGGATTTGGAGGAACTGATCCTCATCCCGGCCGCATCACACTCAGCTGCAAACCGCTCCAGTGAAAGTTGTAAATCACGAACTGATGAAGCCAGTAGGACCACATCATCTGCAAAAAACAGAGAAGCGACCAAATATTGGGTTTATAATTTTTTATGGTATGTCTGTGGGCTATCCAGACCATGTTCATTCAATTTAATGCACAAAATAATTCTTAGATAATAAAGTATCCCCTTTCTAGTTGTGCCTTTTCTGACTTCCGTTCTGAACAGGCTGTTTATGATAATGAGCTCTGAAGGCCACGCCCTTCAAAAATCTGTTTACATTAACTCCCTCCTCCAAAGGGGACCTTGAGTCAGACCCAGAGGCAGATGCCATTTTGGGCAGGGCAAAAGAGGCGCTGAGAAACATCCATAAGTTCACCCTCCATGTTAAAAACTCTTCGTCTGACTCTTCGAAAACAAGCAATAAGGCTGCAGAGTAACACACTGGCTGCTAACTGCTATACACGCTCTCTCTAGCGGGGACCGCTTTTTTCACGGACCACATCCGGCGCTGAACGGATATGGTCCGTGAGCAGTCGTCCGGTTGATTTAAGAGCCCGTAAATAAGTTTTTTCGTTTTTACTGATAGATAATTAGTTATTAGCGGTACTGCATTTTAACAACAACGAAACATCGAACTCTGAGATGAACTCAGGAAAAACAACCGTGACGTCTTTTATACTGAAGTGGGTTGAGCCGCACCAGGGGTTGCTAGGTGAGGGGCTGGACTCAGGTTGGGGTGGGTTGTCCTGGCGCTTTTGACATCACAAGCCGTAGGATTTGAAAACGAGACATTTATATCACTGAAAAATAAATATACTTAGAGTAAATATACCACTGGGTGCATTTTTTTGGCCCTAGGACTGTTTTTTTAAGAAGTAAATAACCAAAGTTGAGTTAAAAAAAAAAACATTAAAAAGTGAATTTTGCATATTTGGTCCCCTTTAAATAGTTATTAAATCATGTAAATGTTACAAACCATAGCCTCATAGCAAATCAAAGGAAAGGTTTGACCATGTGAATGATGTGTGTCACTGTTTTAAGTCTGTCCATGTCCTGCGTCTATCCAATTCAATTCAGTTTTATTTACATAGCGCCATGTCGCAACAGAAGTCATCTCAGGGCACTGAACAGAAACATTCAAATATAAATTAATAATCTAACATTATTTATCTGAGGAGCAGACTGCTTTGAATTTAACTCGATCGCAGAACTCTCATCTTGAGCAAGCATGAAGGCGACAGTGGAAAGGAAAAACTCTCACGAGGAAATTTTTTTTTCCAGAACCAGGCTCAGGACAAGCGGTCATCTGCTTCAACCAGCTGGGTTTGGTAGGAACAGATACACAATGGCAGGTCAAGAATCACATGTTAAGATTGAAATAATATCAAATGAAAACTATTCAATTTTAACAATTAATTTAAGGAAATTAGGTCAATTTGTCCTCTAGTAGTCTAAGCCTATCCACCTCTTTCGCAAAAAGCTCATGTAGGCCGCCATGACAGTCCGGTGCCGCCCCCTCCCGGTGGTAAACTTCCGGCGGAAGTCCCATAGTGTGTGGCTTGCTGTGAAAAACAAACCGGGACACCAGTTTATTTCCTCTCGTTTTTTAAATTTTTGGGGTTGTTTCTTGCTGGGTTAGAGGGTGTTACAGCCAGGTATACGTTTGAGCAACGCGCTGTTGTAAACGTGAAGGATCTACGTCCATCGGAGGAGCTGTCAGCTGCTCCTTCCTCTGTCTGACTCAGCCTCGGACCTGCTCTCGAAGACGTCGCGCTCCGATCAACTTTAGTTCGGTAAACAAAATATTCTATATAAATCATTTTGTGAAACCATGTCAGAACAATATCGGAGTATAACCGTCTGTTTAGTAGCTGTTTTTTTTTTTTTTTCATGATTTAGCGTCTGTACTGCTGTGATAATGCTGTGGTTAGCTTAGCATGTAGCTACTTTAAAGGCTAACTTCCAGACGGTAACACTCACAACAAAGTGCTGGTTCTTGAGCCTGGACTTTTTTTTTTGGCTGTGTTATTTTAGTTAAACTGTTATTTAGCTGGTTATATGATTGAGACAGTTTACACATCTTTTTTCAAAGACAGACCGTGTCAACAATGACTAGGCCTCAAAACCTGACCCGTCATTAAACCAGAGTTATTAGCACATTTAAAATAATGATGTAAATTAAAGAGGAGAAAAGTGCACATGAAGCTACATTTGTACTAAAATGTGAGTAAATAAAGAATTTACTTAACAAATCTGTCATTAAATAATATAACTGTGTATAACTGTGTGTTGCACACGTGTTTATACAGTATTATTTATATTTATTTATATTATTTAATGACAGATCTGTTAAGTAAATGCTTTATTTACTCATTTTAATACTAATACTGTACTGTACACACTGTCTATGACAAGACAAGTTTTCTTTTTCTACTTTACAGAAGACTGAAGCCACGAGATCCATCCAGGGATAAGATCCTACATTAAGTAAATGCTTTATTTACTCATTTTAGTACTAATACTGTACTGTACACACTGTCTATGACAAGACAAGTTTTCTTTTTCTACTTTACAGAAGACTGAAGCCACGAGATCCATCCAGGGATAAGATCCTACATTAAGTAAATGCTTTATTTACTCATTTTAGTACTAATACTGTACTGTACACACTGTCTATGACAAGACAAGTTTTCTTTTTCTACTTTACAGAAGACTGAAGCCACGAGATCCATCCAGGGATAAGATCCTACATTAAGTAAATGCTTTATTTACTCATTTTAGTACTAATACTGTACTGTACACACTGTCTATGACAAGACAAGTTTTCTTTTTCTACTTTACAGAAGACTGAAGCCACGAGATCCATCCAGGGATAAGATCCTACATTAAGTAAATGCTTTATTTACTCATTTTAGTACTAATACTGTACTGTACACACTGTCTATGACAAGACAAGTTTTCTTTTTCTACTTTACAGAAGACTGAAGCCACGAGATCCATCCAGAGATAAGTTTGTACACCTGGGTCCAGTCTCAGATCGTACACCTGGGTCCAGTCTCAGATCGTACACCTGGGTCCAGTCTCAGATCTACACCTTGGATTCCTGTGGAGTTGGCTGAAATCTGACAGTTCCACATGAAGAGAAATCTGTTCAGTTTGCTGGTCTCCATCATTGCTTGTTGAATTGGTTTTGATCTTTATTCTGTGCCAATTCATTTTCATTAAGACAACACCACCCACAGTTGTCATATTGTACAGTATTCAGTTTCAACTGTTTTAAATGTATAATTATAGCTTTTATTCTGAACTTTGTCAGTCTCCTGGGTGATGAAAACTTATAAGCAAAATGAATGTTTTTTTGCTTTGCACATGTGAATAAAAACACTGGCCTAAGAACAATCAGGACCTTTAGTTTTTATTTATGTGTATTACAATGAGTAGTATGGGTGACATCACAATGAAACTACTTCACATTATTAGACATTGAACAGTGTATTTTAATTATTGAAATAACAACAAAAATAACAAATGTAAATGAACAGCAGATTTATTTATAGAAGATTTTAACTCGTTTGTTGCTGTGTGTACGACTGCACAAAACTTCTGGACCAAGTGGAGTTTCCATCCATGTCCTGGGAGTCTGCTGGTGATTGAAGATTCTACGACCTGAGAGAGGACCTTAACACAGAAATTTTTAGATATGGAGAAAATAATATGTTTCTCTTTTGTATATAATAGACCATGAATGTTTTTGTTGAAAAGCTTATGTAATAGTGTATGTATGAGATCAACTGAAAAATTACTTTTTTTTGTTTTATTCAACCACAATGTAACAGGTTCTTCTTTAAATGGCAACACGTGGTTTTCTCAAAACAATGTACATATTTCATATTATCTTGTCTTTGAATATTGCAGAAAATATATAACTACTTTATCATCAACTTGTTAATTAAACAGCATGTGTTTCAACTTTGTACATTTCAATTGTGACATTTTCAACAAATTTTATATTAAATGTATGCTTCCATTCACAGCACAGACTTGAACTCTGACTATTAATGTCTGGCTGTGATCTAAATATTCTGATATAAGTGATGTACCTTCCACAGTGTCCAGTCAGCCTGTCCGTGAGCAGTGAGATAAGACGTTATCTGTGCTTCAGCTGTCACTGCTCAGTGACAGCTGAAGCACAGATAACGTCTTATCTTCGCAGTTAACGTCTTATCTTCGCAGTTAACGTCTTATCTTCGCAGCTTCTTAAAACATCCTTGGAATTATCCACCTCTTATGTGCTTCCATTTACGTGAGGTAAAGGAAACTTTTGTGTAAATAAATAAATAAATCGCTAGCAAGTATGTTTCCCCACAAACGTAAACAAGAGCGCGGGACCGCGGGCGGAAGTACACTCCCGGCTTCCGCTATGAATTATGGGTAGTGGCGCGAAAACGAAAATAAGGTGGATAGCAGCATAACAAGCCAATCCGAACTATAGGATTTATCAAAAAGGAAAGTTTTGAGTCCAGTCTTAAACTGGACAATGTGAGCTTCACAGACAGAAACTGGAAGTTGGTTCCACAAGAGAGGAGCCTGATAACTGAAAAATCTTCCTCCCATTCAATATGGAATACATGGTGCAGTGATGGGTACGGTAGTTACAGCCATTTATTAATCTTAGCGCACCATGATAAACAGCATCCAACAACCAGACTGATATATTTCAAATGTTTATTGCTTTTAATGTTGATGATTATATCTGACAACTAATGAAAACCCCCAAATTCAGTATCTCAGAAAAGTATATTACAAGACCAATTTAAAAAAAAAAAAAGGATTTTTAGAAATGTTGGCCAACTGAAAAGTATGAACATGAAAAGTATGAGCATGTACAGCACTCAGTACTTAGTTGGGGCTCCTTGTGCCTGGATTACTGCAGCAATGTGGTGTGGTATGAAGTCGATCAGTCTATGGCACTGCTTAGGTGTTATGAGAGCCCAAGTTGCTCTGATAGTGGCCTTCAGCTCTTCTGAATTGTTGGGTCTGGTGTATCACATCTTCCTCTTCACAATATCCCACAGATTTTGTATGGGGTTATGGTCAGGTGAGTATTCTGGCCAATTAAGAACAGGGATACCATGGTCCTTAAACCAGGTACTGGTAGCTTTGTCACTGTGCGCAGGTGCCAAGTCCTGTTGGAAAATGAAATCTGCATCTCCATAAAGTTGGTCAGCAGCAGGAAGCATGAAGTTCTCTAAATCTTCCTGGTAGACGGCTGCGTTGACCTTGGACCTCAGAAAACACAGTGGACCAACACCACCAGATGACATGGCACCTCAAACATCACTGACGGTGGAAACTTGACACTGGACCTCAAGCAACATGGATTATGTGCTTCTCCTCCAGACTCTGGGACCTTGATTTCCAAAGGAATTGCAAAATTTACTTTCATCAGAGAACATAACTTTGGACCACTCAGCAGCAGTCCAGTCCTTTCTGTCTTTAGCGCAGGCGAGATGCTTCTGACGCTGTCTCTTGTTCAAGAGTGGCTTGAAAAAAGGATTGCGACAGCTGAAACCCAAGTCTTGCATACCTCTGTGTTGGTGGTCCTTGAAGCACTGACTCCAGCTGCAGTCCACTCTTTGTGAATCTCCCCTACATTTTGGAATGGGTTTTGTTTCACAATCCTCTCCAAGGTGTGGTTATCCCTATTGCTTGTACAATTTTTTTCTACCACATCATTTCCTTCCCTTCACCTCTCTATTAATGTGCTTGGACACAGAGCTCTGTGGACAGCCAGCCTCTTTAGCAATTACCTTTTTTGTCTCGCCCCCCTTGTGCAAGGTGTCAATGGTCGTCTTCTGGACAACTATGAAGTCAGCAGTGTTCTCCATGAGTGTGTAGCCTACAGAACTAGACTGAGACCATTTAAAGGCCTTTGCAGGTGTTTTGAGTTAATTAGCTGATTAGAGTGTGGCAACAGGTGTCTTTCATAATGAACCTTTTCACAATATTCTAATTTTCTGAGATACCGAATTTGGGGTTTTCATTACTTGTCAGTGATAATCATCAACATTAAAAGAAAAAATAAACATCTGAAATATGTCTTGTTTGTGTGTAATGAATTAATATAAAATACAATTTTAACTTTTTGAATGGAATTAATGAAATAAATCAACTTTTTTATGATTTTCTAATTTTATAACCAGCACCAACAGAAATTTAAACGTTTCTGGTAGTAATACAAAATTTATGAGCTTTAACTTTTTAAAGCAGGGGTGCCCTGGTTTCTTTCTAGAGTGTTGCATACAATAGCTTGTGGTAATGTATAAGTCAGGGGTGTCCAGACTTTTTCAGCATGCAAGCTACTTTTAAAATGACCGAGTCAAAGTGATCTACCTGCTATAAGGCCCCATTTACATGGGAACAACCTCTGGAAATGTTAGTGTTATTTCAGTGTTTATTGGGGGAGTAATAAACAAAAAAATTGCGAGTTTACACAAAAACGCTGTAGTTTCCATGTGTCAGGTTGCCAGATAAGAAATTATAAACTATCGTACTGTGGCTTTAAAATTATAGCATTTTGACCTAAACTGTCATATGTGCTCAGTAGAGATGGGCGATATGGACCAAAATTAATATCTCAATATTTTTATGATATATCGCAATATACGATATATATCTCTATATATTTTTCTTTCCATAAAATAATAACAAAAATATATTTCTGAGTCAAAGCTTTGTCCCAGTTGTCAAACAGGTACATTTATTAACAAACAGCTGTAACTCTACCATTTAAATGTATAAAAAAACGATTTACATAATTACTTTATTTTTCAGACATTTATTTACATATATTAAATAATAATTCTCTTCAGCTGAGGGCAGCTGTGGCTGATAGGTTAGAGCAGTCTCTTCCAATGGGAGAGTTGGGGGTTTGATTCCACTAGCAGTCACATGCTGAAGTGTTCCTGTGCAAGACATTGAACCCCTCATTGCCTCTGACGTGTGTCCCATCATTGTATGAATGTGATAAAGTACTGATTAATCCTTGTACAGATCTAGTAGAGTGCTGTATGAATGGGTAAATGAGGACACAGATTGTGTTGTAAATAGCTTTGAGTGTCTTGATAAGATAGAACGGTACCTTCACGTTAGTTAGCGTGTTTGTGAACTGCAATAATGTGAGCCTCAAAACGGTTAAGCGCCAACACCGAGTGTTTTTACAGCCTCCTGCTTCCTTAAAACAAACCACAGTTCCGAGCTTATTTAGCCGTGCTGAGCTTTCTGAAAGGAGCAGAGAGAGGTGAAGACATTAATAAATCAGCAGTTTATCATATTGCTAACTACACGGTCAGTCTCAGCTGTGGAAGAAGACGGCTAAAGCGTTAGCCATCTTGTTAGCCACTAAGACCAGTATCTTTAGCGATATGATAAACTACAGATTTATTAATGTCGCGTTTCTTCTCTGTGTTCCTCTAAAAGGCACACAGCACGGCAAAATGAGCTCTGAACAATTTCAAATAAGAAGACGGGTATGTCGTCTAGCTGTAGCCAGAGCCATAGAGAGAGAATCACACACACACACGCTCAGACCGCTGCTGTGTTACGGCCCGCCCACACTGCAGAAGCAGGAAGGGAGGGGGAGCAAAGAGGGCTGTGTGTGTAGAAGGAGGGGGGCCGCCTAGGAGAATAATAATAATAATAATAATGAATTCAATTTATAACGCACTTTTCATTAATGAAAATCTCAAAGTGCTACAAGGAGCAACAAAATTAAATATCAATAAAACAAATAATAAAACAATTAAGATCAATAACAATATCAGCTAAGATCAAAAGTAGAATCATGAGGAGGTAGAGTATGCTTGGTCGAAAAGAAAGGTCTTCAAGCCGCTCTTAAAGTCAACCACAGACTGTGGGGCTCTTAGACAGTCAGGAAGAGAGTTCCACAGGCGGGGGGCAGCCACACTGAAAGCCCGGTCTCCCATGGTCCTTAATTTGGTTCTCGGAATGTGAAGGAGATTGCTGTTCTGTGACCGCAGCGAACGGGTGGATGAGTATGGAATAAGAATATCCTTCAGATAATCTGGTGAAGTTCCGTGTAAGCATTGATGTGTAATGAGAGCAGTTTTGTACTGAATTCTGTAGGCGACAGGAAGCCAATGAAGGTTATGGAGAATGGGCGTAATATGTTCAAATTTACGAACTCTCAACAAGATCCTTGCTGCACTGTTTTGAATATATTGAAGTTTCTGAAGGTTTTTGCCAGGGATTCCAATAAACAGGGAGTTGCAGTAGTCGAGCCTGGAGGAGACAAAAGCATGGACGAGCTTCTCAGCATCGGAAAAAGTTAGGGATGGGCGAAGTCTGGAGATGTTTCGAAGATGGAAGAAGCAAGTTTTAAACAGATGCTTAATGTGATTTTCAAATGTAAGATTGGAGTCCATTTTTATTCCAAGATTAGTAACAGAGGTGGAGAGGGGGATGTCTTGTCCAGAAAAGGAAAGTGTTGTTATAGGAGATGTTTGTACCTGGTGAGGGGTGCCAATCAGTATGGCCTCAGTCTTGGAGCAGTTTAATTGAAGAAAGTTCTGATTCATCCATGCCCTAATTGCCTCCAGGCAGGCAGAGAGGGCAGTGAGTGAAGATGGAGATGACAAGGTGGAAGATGAGGATGCTCCAGTCCTGATGTAAAGCTGTGTATCGTCGGCATAACAGTGAAAAGAAATGTTGAACTGATTAATAATTTGACCTAAAGGCAGCATGTAAAGGGAAAACAGCAGGGGCCCCAGAACCGACCCCTGAGGGACACCACAGGAGACACAAACTGTCTGGGACGTGGCGTTGCCAAGACTAACACATTCCAGCCTATTGGAGAGGAAAGATTTGAACCAGTCCAGGACTGTGTCGCAGAGACCGACCTCCACATGAAGACGGTGGAGGAGGATACTATGGTCCACAGTGTCGAAGGCTGCAGTGAGGTCAAGGAGGACAAGGATGGAGGGAGAGCCAGTGTCAGCAGCCAAGAGGACATCATTGGTAACCCTCAGCAATGCAGTCTCTGTACTGTGAGCTGCCCTGAATCCAGACTGGAACTTCTCATACAGGGAGTGTTGTTGTAGGTGATCCTGCAGCTGAGCAGCAACAGCTTTTTCCAGCACTTTAGACAGAAAAGGGAGGTGTGAAATTGGGCGGTAATTAGAAAAAATGTCGGGATCCAAATTAGATTTTTTCAGAAGAGGCCTAATGATGGCGGTTTTTAGAGGCAGTGGAACATGACCAGATTGTAGAGACTGATTTATTATTTGAGTGATAAGTGGGCCTATTGCAGAATGATTGGTTTTTATGAGAGACGAGGGGAAAGGATCCAGGGCGCAGGATGAAGGCTTCATTTTCTTGATGATGGCCTCCACCTCACTCTGAACAACTTCGTCAAAGCTGTTTAGGGTCCCAGAATGCAGACGGGTAGGTGGTAGGTGGCAGGAGAAAGAGACGGCAGGATTTCCTAGTATAAAACTATAGTTTATATTGAGATGGTCTCAACTTATATTGCAAAAAAAAAATCTCGATATTTTAAAGATATCGAGATATCACCCAGCCCTAGTGCTCAGTAAAGTTATTCTAAGATGAGGTGTGTGTTGTGTTTGTTGAACATGTGCACAGAAAAGGAGGGGGTAAATAAGACATTTTAAATTCATGTGGCAACTCTTGTGCAGGGCTCAGCTGCATTTATTGCACATGCAGTCTGCATGATCACAGTTGCATCCAAACTGGTGAACACACTTTTTCTTGTTTTTGATTTTGTACATCTACCTTGTGGTGTTTTGTTAGTTTTGATACTTTGCATTTCACTTTCTATTTCTCTCACTTTCTATGTTTTTTTCTGTTGTTTGTTGTTTAAGGAAATTCTACCATTGCTGTTCATCATTCTTTAGTTTGTAGCAGGTCGCTTTTGTAAATGAGCCCTCGAGGCTCAATGAGATTTACCTGACTAAATAAAGGTTGAATGAATGAATGAAAAAGTGAAAAACCGTAAAGTAGAGAGACTGTAGTCCAAGTCTAGTTCAAGTTCAGTAAAGTTTGTCATGACGTGTCAGGCTCACACTCACTCATCACCTGTTACTCCCGATTTCTCTCCTTAAAGCTGCTATCTGCGATTTCTGTATGGCCAAAACACTTAGAAAAATGTTCAACAAGGAAAAGTCAAAAGTCAAGTCAAAGTCAACTTTATTGTCAGAACTGCAATATGTACAGGACATACACAGGACCGAAATTGCGTTTCTCTCAGTCCCTCGGTGCAACAGTAACCATCTAAACACTAAACACTAAAACATTTAATAAACATAAGCATAAAATAGTAAAAGTGTAACACTGTCCTGAGTTTTTTCATAATAGTATAAAAGTATGAAAATTTACACCAACACTGAAACACCAAACACCCCTGAAACACCAAACACCCAATGAACATAAGCATAAAATGAAATAATAAAAGTGTAATACTGTCCTGAGTTTTTACATAGTAGTATAAAAAGTATAAAAAGTATATCTATAAAATAAACTGAAGGTTCTAGCATTGACATTTGCAAAGAGTGGCACAGCAGCATATAAGTTAATGTACACAGTATATGTATGAGGTAGTTGATGTTGGTATAGAGGCAAAGTGGCATATGCAGTAAGGCACATAAGGCACATTTGGCATCCTTAGATAAGGCTAGTCAGAGAATGCTATATATGTATCTGCAGTAGTATAGATAAAAGTAGTGTAAATGTAAACAGTAGTAATAAATGTAAAGCAGTAGTAGTAAATGTAAACCGTATTAATAAATGTAAACAGTGAATGTAAACAGTAGTATGACTATAGGCAGTAATGTAATACAAACATTAGTGCAAATATGAGAAGTAGTGCAAACTGAATGAGCACATGACCGAGAGTTTAGTGAATAACCCGTTTGATGACACAGAGTCCAGTGTTAAAATCTTTGTGTTGTGTGGTAATGTGTGAGAAAGTTTTTTGTGTTAAGGCAGTTCAAATGGGAGGGGAGGCAGAGCAGGCAGAGTGTTTAGCATTCTGACTGCCTGATGAACAGAGCTGTCTCTCAGTCTGCTGGTTCGAGCCTGGAGACTCCTCAGTCTCCTCCCTGATGGCAGCAGTCTAAAGCGGCTGTGTAGTGGGTGTGTGGGATCACCTGCCATGCAGTGGGCTTTCCGAGTGAGGCGTTTGCTGTGTAAGTCCTGCAGTGAGGGCAAGGAGGTGCCGACGATCTTCTCAGCTGCTTTCACGATGCGCTGGAGGCTCTTGCGGCAGGATGCAGTACATGCACCAAACCACACCGTGATGCAGCTGGTCAGGACACTTTCTATGGCACCCCTGTAGAAGGTGCACATGATGGGGGTTGAAGCTCCAGCCCTTTTCAGCTTGCGGAGAAAGTAGAGGCGCTGGTGAGCCTTCTTGGCCAGTGCTGCAGTGTTCCTGCTCCAGGACAGGTCCTTTGAGACGTGCACTCCCAGGAACTTGGTGCTGTCCACTCTCTCCACTGCGGTGCTGTTGATGGTCAGAGGGGCATGTTGTGCATCCCTCTTCCTGAAGTCCACGACAATCTCCTTTGTCTTCTCCACGTTGAGAGTGAGATTGTTGTGTCCGCACCACAAGGCCAAGCGGCTCACCTCGTTCCTGTAGTCCGTCTCATCGTTGTTGCTGATGAGACCTACCACTGTTGTGTCGTCCGCAAACTTGATGAAGTGGTTGGAGCTGTACGATGGTGTGCAGTCGTGTGTTAGCAGGGTGAATAGAAGGGGGCTCAGCACACATCCTTGTGGGGCCCCTGTGTTCAATGTGATGGTGCTAGATGTGTTACTCCCGATCCGTACTGTCTGTGGTCTCCCGGTCAGGAAGTCTAGCAGCCAGTTACACATTGAGGTGTTCAGCCCCAGACTGTCCAGTTTAAGGATGAGCTGTTGGGGGATGATGGTGTTGAATGCCGAGCTGAAGTCGATGAACAGCATTCTAACATAAGAGTCCTTCGTGTCCAGATGTGTGAGAGCTGTGTGGAGGGCAGAGGAGATGGCATCATCGGTTGAGTGATTCTGCTGCCACTGAGCCACAGTCCGTGGTCTGTGAACTTGAGATCTGCAGCTCCGCCCCCAGCTGCAGTCTCTCGGAGACGCTGCGATATTCTGTGTTTATATGTTAATAAAACCTTCTAAAAAAATAAAATAAAACCATTGGTCCAGCACACCAGAAGACCAGGAAATCTTCAGAGCCTCTGTCAGCCACGTTGAACCCTACTTTTATTCACTCGTGACAATTTCACTTCCTCATTCATTGCAGTCGGCAGAGGAAGCGGTACAGAGCGGTGGATGAAGCGATTATTTGACTTTTGAAAAAAAAAAAAAGTCCTGATCAGGGATTAAGAAGGGGAATTTAATAATTTGTGTGACATACAAAACAGTCCTGCATCGCTTTCCAATCCTTTGAACGAGAACGTGCGCGGCGCTGGGGCTGGGACAGGTGGGGGCGTGGGTTGGGGCGTGAGAAGCTCTGTTGAGGACAACTGGAACGCAGCTCTTTATTGGCTGATTAAAAACTCTGTTTTTATTGGCTGGAAAATGGCGTGTCACCTTTTCTTTTTAGAAATGCTTATTTACCACCTGGAGAAGCAAGGGGACAATTTTTTTTTTTTTTTTCAGAGATTACCTGGCTAACATCAGTCTGTCATAGAGGCTGACATTTTTTCGGGAATCCCACGGGCCACGTGATTCCCACGGGATTCCTGTGGGATGGGAATCGACTTAACTGTTATTCTTGTGATTGGGACGGTACAGGATCGAAAGTTAACGGGAGCAGACTGGAGCGGGAAATATGTCGTGACAAAAAAAAAACATGGAACGTCGCCATTTTGTAGTTCTCTTTCCACCAGCTTGCACTGTAATGCAAGTTAAAAGAACTACATGACCCAGAAGGCAACGGTACTTCCGGCCACTGCTTTCGCTGGAATTCAAAGAGTAGCAGCAATGGAGGGAGTAAAGACGAGCGGAGAAACCGATGTGGTTAAAGTTGATTTGCAACGCAAAGTCAGAAGTAACGATCTTTCTATTAAGCTCACAGAATTGGCAGGAAAGTCGCAAGTGAGTAAAATGCAACATTCTATGTTGGGGTTTATTCAATTAACTGACCTCCAAATGAGCTAAAAACAGAGACTAAGGTGGTCCTCTGCAGGAAAATCTATAGAGATCACAGGCCATGTACTACGTTTTGTGCTCTTTAGTGATTTAATTTATTTATTTTTGTTTACATTAAGGCAAAAAATGCCTCCCTCTACTGCCACAGATGAACTGTTTCTGTTGCTATTAAATCAAACTGCAAAACACAAAGTAGCCTAATCTTAAAAACATTGTGGTGAAGTTTAAATCAAATTACAGTAATTGTATTGCTTATGAGTAAATTAGGAAGAAAAGATGGGAGCGGTACAGGAGCGGGAGTCATTTTGAATGGGAGCGGGATGGGAGTGGGAGTCATTGCACCAGGAGTGGGACGGGACAGGAATTAATTTTTTACTCAAGCCTGGGAGTGGGATGGGACAGGATTATTTTCTGTGGGAGTGTGACGGGACAGGAGTAGAAATTCACTCCCGTGTCACCCTCTAGTCTGTCAGGAGGTAGTGACAGAGTGAAGAAATATGTTTATAAAAAAAAAGCTACATACTGAAGCTTTAAATAAACCATTTAAATTTAAATGGCAGAAAAAACTTGTCCATGCCATCTTTTTTTAACTTTAGTAATATCTGTCAGATGTGACTCCTGCAAAAAAATAATTTGAGATTTAAGTAGTTTAATCCTGTCTAATACCTGTTTTAATTTCACTATTTTATCATTTATTTTATCATTTTATTCCCTCTGATATTCCACGATGTGATCTTAATAACAGACTTACCTACCATTTAATATTAAATCAATTACAGGTAGTCCCCGAGTTACGAGCGCTCTTACATACGAGGTCCCGGACTTACGAGCTGGCGAAAGAGAAGTAAATTTGTAAAAAATACAGCACTTTTTTGTGTTTTTAGATGAAAGTGTGTTAGCTAACCGTTTGGAAACACGTTTCCGACCATGTTTATGAACTAATATGAACGTTTTTGATGAAAAACGAGTGTTCGTAGTAGCGCTAGCATAAATGTTCCAACTTACGAGCGAAAATCCGGACTTACGAGAACACGTGCTTCGTGTTCCAACTTACGAATTTTCGTGTTACGAGCAACTCGCAGGAACGGAACTCGCTCGTAAGTCGGGGACTACCTGTATAAGATATAGCTTACTATGGAAATACTGTACTACACATTTTACCCAGGTAAACAGCAATAAAAAATGGAGAAAAAAAAGATGAAATAAAATAATAATAACAAAGAAAAAGTGGCAACACCACCTATACAACAAAGAGACCCTGAAATCCTCTATGTATTTCCACATATGAAATACATGAAAATGACCCCTTAAATAACTATGCACTTCACTTATTTTGCATCTCAGATCCTCAGATTGAGGAGCAGTGTGACATCAAAGCATAAAGAGTTCTATTCTCCAGCCTGCTCCGGCAAATTATCAATTATTCAGACCGTTTAAATTATTCCTTTAAAAATAAATATATATTTTCCTATCAAGTAGAGACACATTTAGAAAAACTAACAAAAAAATAAAATAAAAAATACAATAAGCTGTTGTAGAAGGAACAGGAGAAAAAACATAACCTAACACAACCACTCCATATTATTTAATAATATAAAAATAAATCATATAAAAAATATAATATTAATATAAAAAAAATGTAATCAATTCCAACGGTGTATGAGCCCATTGTAAATATATTTATAACAAAGTTTTTAACTATTTGTATGATAAAGTAACACATCCATTAACTCTCCTTAAAGCTAGATTTATACTCGACGCGTCGCGCAGTGCGCCAGGGTGCGCGTGCCAAAAGTGATGCAATATCACCGTCCCCGCCCCTGCGCGTAGACCCCGCACGTCGTTTTGGCGTGTGTCGCGCACCTCCGAATTTTTCAAACTCTGCAAGGCTAGTGCGCGCGCCGTGGGCGCTATTGAATTGATTGACAGGTCGGGTGGGGACCTCACCCGACAGCCTTCACGCTCTTCACGCCAGAGCCTGCAGCTGTCTGCGCCGCTGTGGTCGTGGAGACGGCATCGCGACGCATGGAGGAATGTTTTGTATGTGACACAAATGTATTAAATTCCCCTTCTTCATCCCTGATCTGGACTTTTCTTTTGTTTTTTTGCCAAAAGTCAAGTGATCGCTTCCTCCTCCGCTGACTCCATGCATTAAAACCGCAAGACACAATAACTGTTGTTCTATTATGATTTGCTCCTCTAATAAAGACAACAGTTCAGCACGCGAGCGGAAAGCCATTTGTTTTTGTTGTGTGACTTCAAACAGTTCTTCTTCTATGGTAGATTTCTTCTTCTACACCCTTTCTTGCAACATATGCACAGGTTTTAGAGGGTACTGCCACCTGCTGGTCCGTAAAAGAACAGCACTTTGCCATGCGCTGCCGTGCGTCAACTATAAACACAGCGGCGACACTGTAAACGCACGAAGCCACATGGCTCAGTGCGCGCGCGCTCCAGCCAGCGGACCAAAGCGCGAGTATAACTCGGCCTTCAGGGACAGTCCTTTTCAAATAAACAAGAAGCTCAAAATAATTCTCGTAGGTGAAGACGTCAGCAGACGCCACATTCAGCCCAACAATCATCGTTCAGTTCATCAAGTCAGCGTTGCTTCAACCCAAAACAACTTTTATTTACTTTTGTCTACGTGAAATAGCGCCAGTACATAGCATCACAATTCAGTGCCCTATGTTCAGCCTATTTATCCTTCGGTACAGACGCGTTGCTGCTGTTGTCTTGGATATTACAAACAAACTTTTTTGCATTGTGGACTTTTGTCAAAGAGTGTCGCTGCCCATTATAGTTTGGGATCTATCCCACTTTGATTGGCAACGTATTCTACTAATCAACGACATGAACTATTTTGGAACTACTTGGAACTATTTTCATGATAAGAAAGTTCATTCTCAATAGTCCAGGTATCAAATCCGCTCATTCTCAATCAGTTCATCTGGACAGTTTCTTTTTAGTAGAAACGTTTCACCCTCACTCCAGAGGGCTTCGTCAGTCAGAGTAGTCCAAAGCAAACTGAAGCTACCCCACCAAGTAAACAACTTAAGTGGACCAACCAGTTTGCTGTAGCCAAGATGGTTTCTGGGGGCTTGTCCCTCGTCGACTCCTCCCAGGCAGGCAGACATGTCCAAAGTGGTTCAAGACAAGAAAGTTCATTCTCAATAGTCCAGGTATCAAATCCGCTCATTCTCAATATTCTCGGATATTTTCATGATAGTTTCATTTTCTTTGTAAACAAACACGCTCCTTTCCAGTAGTTCAGGATAAAGGGCCGTGACAGCCCCTGGTTTACTCCTGAACTAGCTGACCTCCTGCACAGAAGAGATCATCTTTGGGCCGCAGCAAGAAAATCACACTCAGACACTGATTGGTTGAAATTTTGGCAGCTGAGGAATAAATGCACAACTGCCATCAAAGCCGCAAAACGTAATTACTTCTTATCTCAGACCTCCAAAAATCTAAACGACCCAAAAAAATTCTGGAAAACCATCAAATCTCTCTCAGGCACCCCCCAATCATCTGACCTCCCATCACAATTTCTTGTTGACTCTGTTCCTGTGTCAAATAAGCACGAGATCCTGAACTGTTTCAACAAACATTTTGTTGCTTCTAGTTCATTATTTGACACAGTTACAAATGGAAAATCAGCCACTTCATCTAATAATCAAACTTCTACAAATCAAATCCCTCCTACAAGCCAACCATCTGTTAATCACACCTTCTCTTTTTCTCCGTTCTCAGTCAGTGAGGTAAATAAACTGTTAAATGATCTTGATCCTAAAAAATCTGCAGGTCCAGATGAACTTCCACCTTATTTCTTAAAGCTGGCTGCTCATATCATCACAGTTCCTGTGACCCACATCTTTAAAGGACAACACCCACCATGACACTAACAATTCACCATATTGGACAATTACAGTAATTTATTATTAGGTCTATTTTCATTTTTGCATTTGGGCCAGGCGAGGGTTAAAAAAAAAAAAAAAACACTCCCGAATGAATCCGGAAACCTGGCCGAAGAGTCCCGAAGGGTCATGCCTTTTGTTACATCGATCTCCACCCAGAAGGCAGAAGGTAGGAGTGAGTTTCCATGGAGGTTTATGAGAGAGAGTGCGTTAAAACTGCATATTTCCTGCATATTTCCTGGTGCATTTGTGTGTATATGGACCAGCGCTCTGATTTTATTTATTATTTATTTTATAACACCGCTGCGGACCTGTTGCTGCTCTCATTCATTCTGCCCAATGGAGCGAGCCGCGAGCCGCGCGCGTCTCTGGCTCCTCGTTCTGCTGGTTCCTCGTTCCTTTTGAAGTTCCTCGTGCCGGTGTAATTTGCTCCCTGGAGTGTATGTATTTGCTCTCGTCAGCCTTGTTGCGGGGAGCAGGGTCGGGAAGCAGCGCGCAGAGCTCAGCTGCGCGGCTGGCTGCCTTTCTGGTCACGGGGGGAGAGAATAAAAAGCCGATGCGGAAATGAATGAATTTGTCGCGATCAAACGAATTAAACTAGTATGTCTAAGTGGATGCTCGCTCAGAATATGATAGACATGAGTGAGCGACAGCAGGATTAATCAACACAGGCAGCTTTAGGGAATATTTAAAAATGCTTCCTTTTTCTTTTCCTCGCTCGCCTGTAACTCCAAGGCGTCACTTTGGTGACGTGAATGCCCAAGTGAATGCCCATATATGGAGAGGGGCAGATTTTCCCGGAGCTGCATGCTAAAATCTGCTATAAATCATGAAATAACACATTTAGCGTTATTTCTCCACAATATAAGTAAACGCTCCTGTATTATTTTTAAATAAACTAATAAATATTAATGGCGATGCAATTTGAAAACATGGTGGGTGTTGGGCTTTAATCTGTCCATAAGCCAAAACACCATTCCGGATGCTTGGAAAACAGCCTTTGTTCTTCCTTTGCTGAAGGGAGGTGACCCCACCTCACTGAACAATTATCGACCGATCTCTAAACTCTGCATCTTAGCCAAGGTTCTAGAAAAACTGATAAACTCTCAGATCAAAAATTATCTGGACTCATTTAACATCTTACCTCTCCATCAATCTGGTTTCAGGAAAAAACACAGCACAACAACTGCTTCTCTGAAGGTTCTGAATGATGTTGTTGAAGCATTGGATGCTAAGGATTATTGTGCTGCACTTTTCTTAGACCTGTCTAAAGCTTTTGACACTGTGGATCATAACATCCTGTGTCATAAGCTCTCAGAAATCGGTTTCTCTGATCACACCATCGGTTGGTTTTCTAATTATCTTTCCAATCGGAGGCAATGTGTTCAACATAACGGTACTTCTTCCAGCTATTTAACAGTTAAAAATGGTGTACCACAAGGCTCAGTTTTAGGACCAACCCTCTTTACAATCTACATAGCTAATGTAGGTCACTGCATCCCTGATGCATCCTTACATTTCTATGCTGATGATACAGTTGTTTACTGCCGAGCTAAAACAGTAGCTAAGGCTTTCCAGTTACTGCAATCCGCTTTTGACATCATTCAGTCAGATTTGTTCCGTCTCAAACTTGTCCTAAATGCTGATAAAACAAAAGGGATGTTTTTTTCAAGTAGGAAGTCGGTCCCAGTAGATCTTCCTCTGATTTTATCCTCAAATGGTGTCCCTATTGAGTTTGTTGATTCCTATAAATATTTGGGTATCCTGGTCGATTCGCATCTCTCTTTTAAACTCCACGTGGAAAACCTAGTGAAGAAACTGAAAGTTAAACTGGGTTTCTTTTTCAGAAATAAATCATGTCTAACACTGAATGCTAGGAAACGCCTTGTATCTGTGACTTTCCTTCCCTCCATTGATTACGGTGACATTCTCTACATGAATGCTCCTACAAGCACCCTGCGGATGTTGGATGTTGTCTATCATGGTGCACTAAGATTCATAACTGGTTGTGATTATCGTACCCACCACTGCACCCTGTATTCACTGGTTAACTGGACATCATTAACCTCACGCAGACTCTTCCACTGGTACATTTTCATCTTTAAATCACTTCTTGGTCTGCTGCCCTCATACATCTCCTCCTACATGTCTTTGCGTGAGTGCAGCTACAGTGTGTGCTCTCAGGACATGATTACCTGCAGTGTTCCGTCAGTGAGGACTGAACTTGGAAAAAGGGCCTTCTCCTACTCTGCTCCTGCTTCCTGGAATATCTTACAAAAAGATCTGAAGCTCTCGGCCCTGACCTCTCTAAATGATTTTAAGAGTCTGTTGGAATCCTGGAAGAAACCAATGCAGATATGTTCCTGTCTTTGATTTTGTACATCTACCTTATAATGTTTTTCTAGTTTTTGCTACTTTTTTCTTTTTCTTTTGTTTATTGTTTAATGTAATTGTATCATTGCTTTTCATCATTCTTTAGTTTGTAGCAGGTCGCTTTCGTAAATGAGCCCTCGAGGCTCAATAAGATTTACCTGACTAAATAAAGGTTGAATGAAAAAGAATGAAAAATACGTCACCACCACAATAGCTGGGTAAAACATACCATATCGGAGTACCAGGGTTTGTAGCTGCCTTTTCATCGGATCAAAGAGCCTCTGCTGTCGGTGAGTTTCAGCTGAGTGATCTGGGTAGAATCTCACAATGTGGTTTTCACACTTCACTGTACCGTGTCTCCGGGCTGCTCGCACAGCAAGGTCCATCTCTCTGTAGTTAAGGAATCAAATTATCACCGCTCTTGGTTTGGGGTCCCAGTCAAGCAGTAAGACATTCAGTGTGCCATCTCAATAACGGGAGGAGTTGGGAAAGTGTCCGAGCCCAGCACTGTTGTAGGCCATTTTTCCATTAAAGTGCACATATTGCTGCCCTCAGCTTTATCTGGGAGGCAGATTAGCTGTAGGTTGTTGCAAAGTGCTCTGTTTTCTTGGTCCTCCACTGTTTTTTCCAGCATAGTACACCTCTCTTGTAACAAATTAGTAGTATTGTGCATGGTGTGTCCAGAGTGTCCTCCGCCCATCTAATTCTGTCCTCTGCTTCTGTAATTCTATCGGCAAGACGTTGTAAATCACTTTTTAACACACTTATGCCTTATAGTCCATGGGCCAGACCCCAATTTTTTGGACACGGGTACCACTCAAGGTGGCTAAGGTTGCAATATCTTTTTTGAAAGCTTGAAATCTCAGCTTTACAATAAGCTATGATAGCAATCGCAGTTTCATAGCTGTTAGATGTTACAGCTGTTTAAGGAAACAAAATTAACCATTTTTGGCCACTACTATTAATTTAATGTTTATTATTTATTTTGTTTAAAAAAGCATATTTGCATGTACAAAAAAGTACACATTTATGTTTTCTGGGCTGGGCAATCCATTTCTGATGACCTTTTTGTAAAATAAGGACAAGGTCATTGTGAAAGTCAAGGTCAAATACAAAGAATATAGTAAAATCTAATATAAGTTCTAAATATCTGATTCTTAACATCTGTATACATATAATTATATAATTATGTATACATATAAGGAAATGTATGTTTATTTAGCACTTTGAGATTTTTATTAATGAAAAGTGCATTATAAATGGAATTCATTATTATTATTATTATTATTATTTGAATTGAATATTTAAATCATCCATTTAAAACTTAATTTAAACTTTATTTCAGTGTAGTTTTGCCTTTACCAGGAAACACAGAGCTGATACGCACTCTGAATCGTCTTGGTCATGGTGTTTCCTACTCCCAAATAAAGGAGATAGACACATCACTCTGTGTTCAGAAGCTAGAATTTTCAAAGGATGATATCCCACTGCCAGAAAACATCTACCCTGGGGTATTCACAACCCTGGCCTGGGACAACATTGACCGACTTGAGGAGACACTCTGTGGGGAAGGCACATCCCACAGAGTGAATGGCATTGCTGTCCAGCCCAAAATAGCAGGACCCTTACCAGAGCGTGTTCTACCTACCCTCACCAAATCCAAAAAGAGGAGCATCAGTCCTGCCCCAGTAATGCTACCAACCTACAATGTTGGGAATCGAGCTGGTCCCCCGAGGATTAAGAGTATAGATGCCGATACTACGAGAGAAGTTCAAGATGCAAAGTTCAAGAACCATATCTGGCTCCTGACTCGCATGTCAGACCCTGATAACCAGACCATCAGCAGTTGGACTGGTTTCAACATCCAGATTCGCAACAACATCACTGTTTCCCAGGATACTGTGGGCTATCTTCCTACTATCAATGCCCCTGCAACAGAGATGTCCACTGTGAATGAAGTGCTGGAGCAAACACTTCGCATCATGCAGTCCTTACAACTGAAGGAAATAGTGTGTGTGTTTGACCAAGCACTATTTGCTAAGGCTGCTGAGATAGTGTGGAAACATGACAAATTCAAGAATATCATCATCAGAATGGGTGTTTTCCACACAATCTGCAATCTCCTCTCCATCATGGGTAAGAGGTTCCAAGATGCAGGGCTCAGCGACCTGTGTGTGGAATCTGGGGTCATTGCACAAGGATCAGTGGCTGGGCTGATGGAAGGCCGCAAGTACAACAGAGCAGTTAGAGTCCACAAGCTTGTGTACGAGGCACTGATGCGGCTTGCATGGAAAGGTTTCATTCCTTGGCTCCAGGACAACCATACAGAAGATGTCCATCACCTGGAAGAAACCCTGAAGAACATTGGAGACTTCCACAGCAGTGTCTCTCAAGAATCCATCAAACTGTTGATTGAGGATGAAT
>JBBPBX010018447.1:33546-45611 GCA_038048925.1 Garcialebias charrua | reverse complement strand
AATTGCTAAAAAAAAAAAAAATGAATCTAATTTAATGTGTGATATATGTGAATTGAAAATTGACTGAGTTATTTACTTATTTTGTTATTATAGAAAATATTGTTTGAACTGTTATTAGATGAATAAGGAGCAGATTTAATAAGATTTATTCTTCATCTGCTACCTTTCATTTTATTTTTTTTTCTATTATGAATACGTTAATTGTTGTATTTCATATTATAAAATGAATAAACTAACAAACAAACAAACAAACAACTCCTTTTCTACTTTGGTCCAAATTTTTCCTGCAGGTGGCGGTAAAACAACAGCTGCTAATGAAACTCACGAAGAAGAAATCCGCTCTGAAGTTTGAGTAAACAAAGCAAGAAACAGAAAAGAGAAAACGTTGCGTTTGATTGCGGTTCTGTTGTGTCTCTGGTCTGTTTTGTATTGGTTAACTGGACCCGAGTTCGGACTCGGTTGGACTCTGGGTTCGTGTCCTCTGGACCCATTTTGTCTCCGAGTTTCAGCGGAGCGAAATAATGGAAGCTAACAAGGTGAGCTTCCCCCTCTTTTTGGTAAAAGTTATTCTTCTTGGGCTGCCTGTGCAGCTGTTTTCTCCTTGTTGAGACACCGGCCGGCTTCATGCGCCTGCGGCTCTGTTGCTCTCGAGTTTAACAACGTAAAGCATGTGTCGCAAACCCGCGCGTGCGTCAAACATAAAGCAGCGCCGTCATCTCGCAAAACCACAATATGAAGCTTCTTTGCGACAGTTATTTTTTTATTATTTATCACGATAGAGACGATAGAAGGAAAGTAGCACGATAGACACGTTTCTATCGTCCCCACGATATATATCGTCATATCGCACAGCCCTACTTTACATTGTATATTTATTTCCTCATTCTCACAGATTAAAAGCTTGCTGATAAAGCAATAAGTCAATATTCATCCTGCTACTAATTATTCTGAGTTATCATCAAAAACAGAGCTGAAACTGCTGTATGCCTTCAGCTGAGGGTGTTCTTCTTCTGTTCTGGAATAAAAATTGGATACTATAAAGTCCCTGCAGAACTTCTCAGCACTTTCTGAACATATTCCTCCCACAACAGCCCTCTTGCTGTCACCGCACCCTATCAGTGGTGTCCCATCCACTTAAATGCACGCCCTCCCCCTGAAACCTCCCATTTGTCACATTGACAGGAGAGGCCTGCGGTTATCGACTGGGAGTGGATCCTTTCCAAACTCACAAGCTCAGTTATCAAATTAGACACAAAAGCAAAATGTTTGGAATGTTAAATGAGTGGCGTCACATGACTTACTTTTAGCTAAGTCGGGTAAATTATATGCTATTGGGAAAGGCCTTTTAAATCCAAGATGTGACTGAGAAAAAGCCCAGGCATGTATATTCATGCTTTTGGTTTCTTTTATACCTCCACTGACTATATTGTAATTATCTCCCACGTCTTAGCTTTGCTTTGTAAGACTGTTTTTGCTGCATTTTCTGAAACATGTTTTGGTTATTATAGATTAGCAGTTCTTGTGTTAAGAGTTGTGCATGAATAGTTGACCTCTGGCAATGACTGCAATCGTTTAATCCATTAGTGAAGTTGTTAAATATCACATTTGGTGGATAAAAGATTCAATGTCACAAACACGGGGTGTGAAGACAAGTCTGAGACAAACTCTGTTATCAAGCAACACCATACGTGTATGTGCATGTGCAGACACACAACATTCAAACTGAATGTAAAACCCTGTGAAAACACCTTCATTTTCGTCCCCTATTTAAAATTTTCCTTTGAACATGGCCTGGCTGCAACATCAAATGGAAGGCTACTTGACTACTCAAGTGTGTCTAAATTATTTTTCTGCTCCCGTTGCTCTTTAAAAAAAAATCATCAGTGCAGGTATCATGCATCATTAGTGGCTGGGAAGGGCATAAAATGAACGTTGAATCCAAACAGCAAGGCGGGTTGTCTCAGTTCACCAGTAAAGAGGTGATACGGCTTTCAGCATCACAGAAAAGTTTGTTTACTCCCCAGCTTCTTCTAACAGGTATGAGAAGAGCAGTTGTGTAACTTGTTGCTGCAAAACTGATTAACTTTTCATTTCCTTTGCATTTTGAAAATTTGCACTTATGAACTGCTGCAGCTCTGCTGCTTAAAGAGAATTACAGATAAATCATCTACAAGAAGGAACTCATAGACATAATCCATTAAACCAGGAATAGAGCTTTTTTAAAAGAAGGGAAACATCTGCTTCTTTTCCATGTAGCATCTACAGCACACTGCTGGAGACTTCATGGTCTCCAACAGTGGAAGAAGACAGAAGAGGACAGATAATTCATCAGGCGTGCAAAGTTTCACGATGCGCAGACACTCAGTGAGAACCGACTTTTAGCCACAAGATCCTCTCACATTAGGTTTACCCGTGTTGTGCAAAGCTTTTGATTTTGATTTCTTTAAAATAATGCCTTCCTATTCTCAAACATGACCTTTATGCTATAGTCTCCTTCCTCACAATTAAGAATAAAACATGTCACAAGTTGCAGCAAGTTATATTTATTTTATCTACTTTAATTTGAGTTGACTACCAAACAGGACACACAGCCATGAAAAATATGTATCTGGTTAAAACAAAACTAATATCTGATCTTTTCAAAGTCATTTTTTAAATCAAATACAACCTGAGATGTAAAGCAGCTCGTAAAAATTAAACTGCATTATTAGTTGTTCGCTTTTTCCACAAAAACTACCGTATTTTCCGGACTATAGGTCGCAGCTTTTTATCATTTTTTCATGGCCTGCGACCTATACTGTAGTCAGGTGCGACCTATATATGGCTTTTTATAAAATAAGCTGATTTGTAATCATTTATTAACAAAAATTAAACTGAGACACACTCTTACAATAATGTCAGCTAACAAATATATATTTTTTAGGTGTTTATCCTGCTAAAATTATTCATTTATTAAAGAAAAGTTCAGCTCAGACACATATTTGCTATAATTTTTATCAAACAATTAATTGTTTTTAAGTGTTAATCTTCTTAAAAGCCTTGCTGTGCGCTCCTGTGGAAGAGACATTTGCAGCAGAGCTAAACACGGTCCACATTTTGACGTAGGTGCGACCTATATTCAGGTGCGACCTATATATGGATTTTTCCAATTCTTTGGCAATAATTGGACAATGCGACCTATACTCGGGTGCGACCTATAGTCCGAAAAATACGGTACACCAAAATGAAGTGAAAAACTGTCCATCTACACTGCTTTCATGCCAACGAAGAGTGCACGTCATACCAGTGTCATGTTTCTGCTTCTTCATGCCATGTTCTGCTTCTCTGTCATTCTGCCATGCCCACGCTTCACTTTCAGCTCACCAGCCCTGATTCACCGCACCTGTTCTGATCCATATATTTAAGGACTCCTTTCACTACTTTAATTTGCCAGATCGTCAAACCCCTCACGGAAATAGATGCCCAGCGTTCTGTTCAGTCTTGTTTGATCTTTTGGAAACCCCAATCTGCCTGCTCTTGTTTTGCCTCTCTGATCTCGTTACAGACTACTCCTTCTGGTCCAACAACCACGACTCATGGATTGCCCTACGGATTTGTATTTGGATCTCTGACCTCCCGTGCCTGACCCCGACCTCTACTCCTGGACCTCATTTTTGGATTACCCCTCTGACCATGTTAACCACAGCTCTACCCTGCATCTGCACTTCACCCAGTGACAGTGATGTCATCTTGCCCAGCTCCAACAAGTAGAGGCCCCCCACCTCACCTGCTTGAGAAGGTTAGTCACAGTATTTCTGTTCAGCATCTCACTCACAGAAGTATTCAGTTCACTAACTGTCCTATCTCTGCAGATTGGCCCCACCACTGGATTCTGACCACCAGCAGCTGCATTACAATAAACTTTAACTAGTCTTGCTGTCCAGCATCTTAAATGAATCCTAAAACCCAAACCTTGTCAACCAAATGTTGCTATAAGCTGCAGTTATGACCCTCTCTATAAAACTCATGAGTCAATTTCCAAACAATGTGAAGTCCCGTCATTCCAAAGTGAAACGATTCCCAAAAGTTAGAAAGCTGCCAGCTATCCCACCAGTGGACACCACTGCAAGTTCATAAATTATTCCAATCCAATAAGACTATCTTAAACTGTGTTTCTAACTTTACAGACATCAGGTAGCTGTTAAAGGTTCATGATAGGTCAACAACAAAATAAAGACTGAACAAGTTTGCCTTTTTCTGCTGCCAGGAGAACATTGTTGTGCTCACCAGAAACAAACCTGAGGGGAAAAAAAGTGAACATCTACATGAGAATCATTTGAATGACCTCCTGAAGACTTTTCCTAACTTAAATATTTTGAACAATTAAGTCATATCCAGAAAAAAAAAGGAGATCAGTGAGTACATTTGTGTGTGGGCTTAAAAAGGCAACAGCTGCTGAGTTTCATCATTGTTGCCAGGTCAGTTAAATTATTTCCATCCTCCCTAACAAACATAAAGTCTTCCAAAACAAAATAAAAAATACACAATGAACCATCTCAGTCTTTATGTCTTCTACTCCCTGTTTTTTAATGATCTATTTTAATTGAGAACAGAGGACAACCCATCAAATTAAAGCAAAACACACCAGTGTGTAACTGTTTGTCAGATCAGGCTACAGTCCAGTCTTAACTCTTTGTTTTGAGTTTGAACTGAAGAGTCCTGTAGGGACAGGCTTTTAATTCACAATGAGAACAGCTGGCTTCTCTGGGACTTTGCAATTTCCAGAAGGACCAGCTAAAATGGATATCAAATGCCATCAACGTTGGCATTTCACACTTTACCCGAGTCAACAGCAGCTCAGTGAATGAGTTACGACTGAGTAAATTACAGCTAAACTTCATCTTTATCTTCACATTTCTATTCTATGTTGTGGAGACAACCTCCTCTTCTTTTAGTTTAAGACTGATGATGGCAAAGACACCATCTGCTTTCCTGAGCTGGTAAAGAAGCATCTATGAAGATACATTCACCATATTCTACAAAACTATCACACATCAAGTGAACAATAAGGAGCTACATTTCTTACTACAGTATAACTTTATTTATATGTCTCCCATCAAATATGGCTATTTTTATATTGCTGAGCCCTCCACTCTTTCTTCATAGGAACTATTATCAGACAGTTAGGAACAATGAAGGCGATATCTTCATCCAGCTCTCCAGCCCAGACTGCTTATCTTTGTCTAGAAGCTGTTGACATACTCTGTAAATATTTTTAGAAACCTGATATGATGGACACCATGCTTCAGACTGCAGCTGTCTAGGTTGCAATGAAAGTCATTTCGCTGTTTAGCTCCGAATGATACGCTATACAGTCACAAAACAGAGATTAGTTCCCACATCACACACAAAAAAGATCAAACAGCCGTCACGTCGACATTCAAATTTAAAATCCAAGACACTAAGTCAACCGCATCCCATCTGCAACGCTAACATCTGCAGCTTGTTCTTTCGTATTAGTGTTGTGAAACAGCTGTAATGACGCTTTGCATGGAAAGTGTGACTCAAACTCCCACTGTGATGATGCTGAAGAGCAAAGTAACTAAGGTTAGGATAAAAATAAATGTTTAAAACTGGATAAATAAAACAGTTCTGCAAGTAATCCATAAGAAAATGCAACAAAAAAAAAAAGGTTTCAACTAGGGATGCACGATATTGGATTTTTGGCCAATAACCGAGACGCCGATATGTTAACTTATTTGGTCGATAACCAATACCAATACCAATATTTTTTTCTTAGACCTACTAACAAAAATTACATACTAGCTTTCTCTGCAGTGGAATTAAAATACTACATTATTCTGAGAGCGGGTTCGGATGTTGTCAGTCCATACAATGGGTGTTATTAGTTGTTATCATCCCCATATGTAGCGGCAAAACTGTCCAATCTACCTCCTAGCATGTTTAAAAGAACGTTATTATCACTGTGAGTAGGCACCGTGTTTCCGTAAACCCGGAAGTGTTGTTTTTTTCAGCTTATGTAACCGTTTTCCTAAACCTAACCTTAAACCTGACCCAGAGGACCAACCCTAAACCAAACCCCCTTACCCTTGTGCCTAAACCTAACCAAGACCCTAAACTTAACCCAAGAACCTTTACTCTAAACTTTAACATGTAGCTAAAGACGGAGCCTGCTGTCATTGCTTGTAACGGTGACAACATACCTTTAAACCTCCTAGGAGGTACAGGAGGGGCAATCTGACAGCTACGTATGGGGATGATAAAAACTGATAATGGCCATTTAATGGTTAATAACATCCGTAGCAGGTGGATTCTGCATGGTCTTAGTCAATTTGGCCTGCTACCAAATGCAGATGGCAAAAAGGGGGCTGAAAATGATGCTTGGATTATGTTTAATGTCAATTTTTTTAAAGCACCTTTGATACCTTTGTGGTTTGGTGCATGTACTGCATCCTGCCGCAAGAGCCTCCAGCGCATTGTGAGAGCAGCTGAGAAGATCGTGGGCACCTCCTTGCCCTCACTGCAGGACTTACACAGCAAACGCCTCACTCGGAAAGCCCACTGCATGGCAGGTGATCCCACACACCCACTACACAGCTGCTTCAGACTGCTGCCATCAGGGAGGAGACTGAGGAGTCTCCAGGCTCGAACCAGCAGACTGAGAGACAGCTCTGTTCATCAGGCAGTCAGGATGCTAAACACTCTGCCTGCTCTGCCCCCCCTCCCATTTGAACTGCCTTAACACTAAAACTTTCTCACACATTACCACACAACACAAAGATTTTAACACTGGACTCTGTGTCATCAAACGGGTTATTCACTAAACTCTCGGTCATGTGCTCATACAGTTTGCACTACTTCTCATACTTGCACTAATGTTTGTATTACATCACTGCCTATAATCATAATACTGTTTACATTCTCTGTTTACATTTATTAATACTGTTTACTTTTATTACTACTGCTTACATGTAATTACTACTGTTTACATTTACACTACTCTAATATCTACACCACTGCTGATACATATACAGTGTGCTCTGAACGGTCTTATTTAGGGATGCCCAATGTGCCTTACTGCATATGCCACTTTTTGCCTCTATAACAACATCAACTACTACCTCATACATATACTGTGTACATTAACTCATACGCTGCTTTGCCACTTTGCAAATGTCAATGCTAGAAACCCTTAGTTTATTTTAGTTATACTTTTTATACTCTTTTTTTATACTAGTATGCAAAAACTCAGGCCAGTATTATGTTCATTAAATGTTTAATGTTTTAGTTTTAGAGTTGGTGTAAATTTTCATACTCTTATACCACTATGCAAAAAAAAAAACTCAGGACAGTGTTAGTTTTACTATTTTATGCTTATGTCTATTATTATATGTTTCAGTGTTTCAATGTTTAGATGTTTACTGTTGCACCGAGGGACTGAGAGAAACGCAATTTCGGTCCTGTGTATGTCCTGTACAGTACATATTGCAGATCTGACAATAAAGTTGACTTTGACTTTGACTTNTTTACATTTACACTACTCTAATATCTACACCACTGCTGATACATATACAGTGTGCTCTGAACGGTCTTATTTAGGGATGCCCAATGTGCCTTACTGCATATGCCACTTTTTGCCTCTATAACAACATCAACTACTACCTCATACATATACTGTGTACATTAACTCATACGCTGCTTTGCCACTTTGCAAATGTCAATGCTAGAAACCCTTAGTTTATTTTAGTTATACTTTTTATACTCTTTTTTTATACTAGTATGCAAAAACTCAGGCCAGTATTATGTTCATTAAATGTTTAATGTTTTAGTTTTAGAGTTGGTGTAAATTTTCATACTCTTATACCACTATGCAAAAAAACTCAGGACAGTGTTAGTTTTACTATTTTATGCTTATGTCTATTATTATATGTTTCAGTGTTTCAATGTTTAGATGTTTACTGTTGCACCGAGGGACTGAGAGAAACGCAATTTCGGTCCTGTGTATGTCCTGTACAGTACATATTGCAGATCTGACAATAAAGTTGACTTTGACTTTGACTTTGATATTGGTGAGTTATTTTCATGGAAAGGCCGATATCCGATATTTAACTTTAATGCAAATATTGTCCAATACCGATACAAGCCAATAATATTGTGCATCCCTAGTTTCAACATTACACATAAACAAGCATAGCACATGTTTTCGTACCAGATGTCTTTCTTTTTCTTCACTTACAGGTACTCAACTGAAAACTGGCTAACTCTGTGGTTTTTTCAACACTGTATATACCGGACTGATAAATCAGACAGATACGAGAACAAGTCTGATGGCTTTTGCAGGCTTTACAAATAATCCAGTCTTTACACACTTTTAATACTATCATATATGTGAAAGACAAGATAAGACACTAGAGGTTGACCTCCATGTCACCTGCCGCTAAGCAGCAAGAAAAATGGATCGGCTGAGTCAGAATGTGTAGCTTGCTGCTGAAGCTGCTGTTGTGCCCTTCCACACATCAGCCCCACATGTCCTGCATGCGATCTGAACCTGCACACTACATCAGCACTTCTCCCTCTGCAGTCCATGTGACTGAGGCAAACACGAAACACAGAGACAAACTGCCAGCGAGGCTCCCGTCACAAACTTCAAAAACCATAGAATAAAAGATTGCACTCCTCCGCGGGCTTTGCAGATAACTAGCAATTTTCTCTTGCATCCTTGTTCACGTGCTCTGTCACTCAGCCTGTCACTGTAAGGATGAGCTCAGTGTTTGTCTCGCTGCAGCACCATTACAGGCACTTTATGAGCAGAGCCACATCTTCAACACATCTTCTAAACTTGTTACAATTGCTCCACAAGGGGAGCATCACCTTCAAGACAAAGCACGAGAACTGTGGTTAGTGTGTGTGTAGGAGGGGGAAGATATCATGAAAGGGTCAGCTGCCTCTTCTTATCAGTGGATGTCACTGATGCTGAGTGGACCACTGGTGATGGGGTCAACACATCAGTCACATGTAATAAAAGTCTTATACAAACATCAGATACATAAAAGTTCAAAAAAGATTAAATCGCCCTACACCTTGTTTCATGGTTGTAATTACCGTACTAAAATAGTACAGTATATGACATTCTGAGCTCTTTAGGCTACTGTGAAAGTTCAAGCAAAAAAAAAGTGCCATTTTCAGCAGGGGGTGCACCGATTGCAGTTTTCTGTCCAATCACCAATTTCTAAAAAGTCTGCAGCTGCCAATTCCGATTTTGTTTTATAAGTGACACTGTCAGGTGTTATAAGGTCACAATGCACTTTCAATTTTACCAATACAGGTAGTCCTCGACTTACGAACAAGTTCTGTTCCTACGGCCGTTCGCATGTTGAAAATCGCCGTAAGTCGGAAAACACACTAGCCGCCACTAATACACGTATATGTAGTCATGTATGATACTGTACAGTTACCAAGCACTTCGCCTATCCTAACACAGTACCCTAAATAATTATCAAAAAACACATACAGTACAGTACATTTGGAGCATAATGAAGGGGAAACAAATTGTTAATTTCTTACTGTGAGCTGGTCAAGCCTGTCTCCGTCTTTTAGCATGTTAGCTCGTTGCACGTCCGAGCTCTGCAGCTTCGTGCTGCTTCACGCGGTCCAAACTGTTTACAGGAAGGCCTGTTAGCATGTTAGCTCCATACATTTGGAGCCATAATGAAGGGAAAAAGAGTGAATAACTTACTGGGAGCCATTTCTCCGCGGTGTCCCTCCAACAGGTTGCGCCGCATTAGCATGTCAGCCCCTCCAACAGGTTGTGCCGCGTTAGCATGTTAGCCCCTCCAACAGGTTGCAAAGCTGTTTCTCCGTCTTTTAGCATGTTAGCTCGTTGCACGTCCGAGCTCTACAGCTTCGTGCTGCTTCACGCGGTCCAAACTATTTACAGGAAGGCCTGTTAGCATGTTAGCTCGGTGTCCATCCAACATCTGAGGCTGCCAAGCGGACATCGAGGCAAGCTCCCGGCCACAGCAGGCCTCTCCACCACCCGCACAGAACACCGGCTGATGGCAGGGACAGTAGCGGCAGGATGGTCACCGGATCCCACGGTGAGCTGGTGGTGTCGGCCGGCGTGGTGGGATGCGGTGGAGCGATCGGCTGAGACGTCCACAGAGTTCACCGAGCGTTTCCAGCTCATTTATCTGAGCGAAGCAACCTCTGATCGGACAGACGGTCTGTCCAAAGTCAGCTGTCGAAGCGGAGGTAACCGAAGCTAAACGACAACTGCCGAACACTGCGTCATCGGCTTCAAAATAATAATACAGTAATAATAACAATTATTATTTATTTGTAAAGCCATTTAAAACAACCACAGCTGCAACAAAGTGCTGTACACATAAAATCAAGAACATTTAAACACGTAAAATAAGATTTTTCAACAAAAAAAATATTAAAATATTTTTATAATAAGATGCGTTCGTAACACCGAATCGCCGTAAGTCGAGGACTACCTGTATTAACTGGCCGTGATAGTGCTCTGAAATATAAATGAAGTTCAGACAATTGTTGTTAAAACTAAAAAAGTAAAATCGGGTTCTCATGCAATATCGGCCGATTTCCGATTTCCCAAAATTAAAGTAATGGGGCCGATCAATCGGTGCACCTCTAGTTGCAGGTTCGAACCTCATCAGAACGTGAAAAAGTTTTTTTTGCATGTTCAAAAGAAACAGTCTTCTAAATGTATTCTGGACAGTAAATGACCTTACTGCTGCATTTGGGGCTGCCTCTGTGGTCAATCGGGGGAAGGTCGAACTGCACCCGGTGTCCCGACATGTTCCCGCTGTGTCCGCCTCTCTAATAGTTTCCAACCAGGTCCGTGTGTGAACGCTTCAAAGACGCGCGGCTCTGTGGTGGGGGGTGGGGGTCTTTTTTTTTTTTGCACCAGCACTGCGGTGAAGGAGCCCGCTCCGTCCAGCCCCACCTGCCTCCTGCTTGTTTATGGTGCGCTGAGACTTCTTCCTCCGCATTAAATGAGATGAAAAACTTTGTGCCGCGCTGAGACTTCTTCCTCCGCATTAAATGAGATGAAAAACTTTGTGCCGCGTGCTGCGTTACGTCATCACTGTGGAGCTTCCATGCAGGGTAGAAATAAACAACACCACTTTAATGAGGCGCATGACATAAAGTGTCGTAAAAAGCTGCTTTTAAAAACTGAATCAGATATTTGATTTAACTTTTAAAAAGTGTCTTAATTTATAAATAGACCTTTAATTAGAATGCTGTTCAACCATTTTTCCCTGTTCCCCATTTTTCAGGACTTTGCGGCATTTCAGTGAGAAAGACATAACTATCACTCGTTACAGGAGGTTTGTAGAGGAGAAGAAAGCAGAAATAAACGGGAGGAGAACGAAATGCTCTTCTGTCTGCAATGTTTTGTGTGAAAACATTAAGCCTATATCGCCATCTAGTGGAACAAAGGGACATTTTTTGTGTTTACAGCGAATGAACAGGATGGAGCGTGGAGGGTACTTGTACATGTATGCGTGTATGCACGATAAAAATTTACTATACACTTGTGTGTACATGCTATGTTTTTGTATGTTTGCACTGCGAGTACTACATACTGTAAATACTGTATGAATGTGCGTGCTATGCTGTATGCATTTACCATACGCTTGTACTGTAGGCCTAAATATGTATGTGCTATACTGAATTTATGTATGTTTGTATGCATGCATATACATGTCCTGTGCTATATTATGTATGCATGTATATATGCATGCATGTATGTATATTTGCATGCATGCATGTACATGTCCTGTGCTATATGTATGTATATACTGTATGTATGTAAGTATGTTTGTATGCATGCGTGTATGTGCTGTGCTACGTATGTATTATGTATGCATGTTTGTATGCATCCATGTACAGTACATACGTTGTGCTATATGTATGTTTAGTATGCATGCACGTTTGTATGTATGTATGTATATGTACTGTGCTATACTGTATATATAAATTATATATATATATATATATATATATACATACATACATAAAATTATATATATATATAC
>JBBPBX010018447.1:0-10395 GCA_038048925.1 Garcialebias charrua | reverse complement strand
GTAATAAATGTAAACAGTAGTAATAAATGTAAACAGTAGTAATAAATGTAAACAGTAGTGATAAATGTAAACAGTAGTGATAAATGTAAACAGTAGTGTAAATGTAAACATTAGTGATAAATGTAAACAGTAGTAATAAATATAAACAGTAGTGATGAATGTAAACAGTAGTGATGAATGTAAACAGTAGTAATAAATGTAAACAGTCGTGTAAATGTAAACATTAGTGATGAATGTAAACAGTAGTAATAAATGTAAACAGTAGTAATACATGTAAACAGTAGTATAAATGTAAACGATAGTAATAAATGTAAACAGTAGTAATAAATGTAAACAGTAGTATAAATGTAAACAGTAGTAATAAATGTAAACAGTGAATGTAAACAGTAGTGATGAATGTAAACAGTAGTAATAAATGTAAACAGTAGTAATAAATGTAAACAGTAGTAATAAATGTAAACAGTAGTAATAAATGTAAACAGTAGTGATAAATGTAAACAGTAGTGATAAATGTAAACAGTAGTAATAAATGTAAACAGTAGTGATAAATGTAAACAGTGATAAATGTAAACAGTAATAAATGTAAACAGTAGATAAATGTAAACAGTAGTGATAAATGTAAACAGTAGTAATAAATGTAAACAGTAGTGATAAATGTAAACAGTAGTAATAAATGTAAACAGTAGTGATAAATGTAAACAGTAGTGATAAATGTAAACAGTAGTAATAAATGTAAACAGTAGTAATAAATGTAAACAGTAGTAATAAATGTAAACAGTAGATAAATGTAAACAGTAGTGATAAATGTAAACAGTAGTAATAAATGTAAACAGTAGTGATAAATGTAAACAGTAGTAATAAATGTAAACAGTAGTGATAAATGTAAACAGTAGTGATATAATGTAAACAGTAGTGATAAATGTAAACAGTAGTAATAAATGTAAACAGTAGTAATAAATGTAAACAGTAGTAATAAATGTAAACAGTAGTGATAAATGTAAACAGTAGTAATAAATGTAAACAGTAGTGATAAATGTAAACAGTAGTAATAAATGTAAACAGTAGTGATAAATGTAAACAGTAGTAATAAATGTAAACAGTAGTGATAAATGTAAACAGTAGTGTAAATGTAAACAGTAGTGATAAATGTAAACAGTATTAATAAATGTAAACAGTGAATGTAAACAGTAGTATGACTTAGGGCTGGGCCATATCATATCTTTTACGATAATACCGGTAAAAATAGCTTGCCCGGGCAAAAAAAAGATATCATGATATGCTAATTTCATTCATTCAACCTTTATTTAGTCAGGTAAATCTTTTGAACCTCATGGGCTCATTTACGAAAGCGACCTGCTAAAACTAAAGAACAATGAACAGCAGTGATAGAATTTCATTAAACAATAAACAAACAAACAATAAACAATAGAAAACAAAAAGAGAGAAAAAAACAAATATTATTTTTTTTTTAACAAAGTATCAAAAAACTAGCAAAACATTATAAGGTAGACGTATAAAATCAAAGACAGGAACAAATCTGCATTGGTTTTTGCCAGGATTCCAACAGATTCTGAAAACCATTTAGAGAAGTCAAGGTCGAGAGCTTCAGATCTTTTTGTAAGATATTCCATGAAGCAGGAGCGGAGTAGGAGAAGGCCCTTTTTCCAAGTTCAGTTCATGACGTAATACGTAAGGACGCCCCGCCCCCCAACCGAGCGCTTCAAACTGAACTGCGCACCCCCCTTCCACCAGTCTGTACTGGTGCTAAAATGATAAAAACAAACCGCGCGTCGTGTCAGCTTCTGTCCCCTGGCTGCTCTGAACAGCAGGTAGAGGATCAAATGCCCCCCCCCCCCCCCACCCCACTGAGCAGCCGCGCGCTGCGGGCTGGTCTCCCCTCGCTCTGAAAACTGTCTCTACAAACACGCGCGGCTCTCCACGAACCAAGAGAAACTGTCTCTACAAACACGCGCGGCTCTCCACGACCAAGAGGAAACCACAGTGAAGTTATTTTCAAGTTGGAAGTTCGATATTCTTCTGTGTCTTCAGCGGTGTGTTGCTCTCGTCAGTCCACTTCATGGAGTCTGATTTCGGCAGCCGCGCTGTCTGCCCCTATTCAGAGACGTCATGGTTCACTTAGGGACCGTCAACAAATTTTCGACCGCGTCACTCTTTAGAAACAAAAAATAATGTATTTTACATGATTTGAGCCACAAATCTTACATCAAACTACTCTCCATTCCAGATCTGCGAGGCACAGCTGTTTATTTCTCAATTTTTATGCATTTTGTAATTTTTCACAATTTAATATTTACTGTTTTTGGTCAATACCATTCAGGTCTTTTGAGCCACCCACACAAGTCTCACATCAAACTACTCTCCAAGACCAGGCCTATGAGGCTCAGCTGTTCATTTATCATTTTTATGCATTTTGTAATTCTTCACAATTTAATATTTCATAAATCTCATCAAAGTCAACTTTATTGTCAGAACTGCAATATGTACAGGACATACACAGGACCGAAATTGCGTTTCTCTCAGTCCCTCGGTGCAACAGTAACCATCTAAAGATGGTGTAGTGGTTAGGGCGTTTGACTTGGGACCCGAAGGACGCGGGTTCGCGTCCCGGCCACTACACACCTTGGGGTGTCTATGAGTGCACACCTAATTCTCCAGCTCCCCGAGCGCCCTCTGGCTGCTCACTGCACCACCTGGGGTGGTTGGGTTAAATGCAGAGACGAATTTCGTCTGTGTATGGGAAACATACGCAGATGACAGACAAACACATTATTATTATAATTATTAAACACTAAACACTAAAACATTTAATAAACATAAACATAAAATAGTAAAAGTGTAACACTGTTCTGAGTTTTTTCATAATAGTATAAAAGTATGAAAATTTACACCAACACTGAAACACCAAACACCCAATGAACATAAGCATAAAATGAAATAATAAAAGTGTAATACTGTCCTGAGTTTTTGCATAGTAGTCTAAAAAGTATAAAACATTTGCAAAGAGTGGCACAGCAGCATATAAGTTAATGTACACAGTATATGTATGAGGTAGTTGATGTTGGTATATAGGCAAAGTGGCATATGCAGTAAGGCACATAAGGCACATTTGGCATCCTTAGATAAGGCTAGTCAGAGAATGCTGTATATGTATCTGCAGTAGTGTAGATAAAAGTAGTGTAAATGTAAACAGTAGTAATAAATGTAAAGCAGTAGTAATAAATGTAAACAGTATTAATAAATGTAAACAGTGAATGTAAACAGTAGTATGACTATAGGCAGTAATGTAATACAAACATTAGTGCAAATATGAGAAGTAGTGCAAACTGAATGAACACATGACCGAGAGTTTAGTGAATAACCCGTTTGATGACACAGAGTCCAGTGTTAAAATCTTTGTGTTGTGTGGTAATGTGTGAGTGAAATTTTGTGAAAGTGCTTCTTTTAACGGTGTGGCACATGTAAACGATTGGATCTGGTTCAATGGACCCAGCACGTGGCTCCTTCACTTCAAATTAAAACTGTCCATGACTTTTTATGGATTGTTTTAACAATTTGCTGATCAATATTTACCCCACACTTAAAATAAATGGTGCATTTACTAACCAGCCTGTTCGCTGCTGAAGATTTGACATCAGACCTGGTTTGGACATTGCTGTTTGGTTTGTGGTTAGTAGTTTTCTCCTGGATGTCTAATAACTAGAAGCAGCTTGGTGCTGGACTCTGGTTTCTAAATATAAAATGCTTAAAATCTGTCAGAGGTTTAATAGTTGTTCTTTTTTAATGGCATTAAGAACATTACAGCTCACTGTCTGATGTTTGTGATGTGATCAGTTGTTTGGACTAGTTTCCAAACACTTCTCATGACGTTGATAACCGTGCATTCATTGTTCATCCCTATGGTGTCCTTGTTGCAGATGCCAGCAGTTATGACAATGTTAGCAGATCATACAGCACAGCAGCTGCTGGACTTCAACCAGAAACTAGACATCAACCTTCTGGACAATGTGGTGAACTGTCTGCACCATGGAGTGGGACCTCAGGTATGTTGGTGTCTCTCATTAACACAAACCTAACCCACAACAATGTGTCTGGAAGGATCTTCATGCTCCACCGGTACAGAAAGCAATAAAATCACAGTGTTTTTATCTCTTGAGTTACGTTTAAAGTGCCCTCTGCATTTATGTTGCAGCAAAGAATGGCCCAGGAGGTGTTAACACACTTGAAAGAACACCCAGAGGCATGGACCAGGGTGGACACCATCCTGGAGTTCTCTCAAAACATGAACACCAAAGTAAGCTCGCATCAATCCAGAGACACTCGTAAAGGACACGTTTCTCTATATGCACATTTAGGGCTGGGCGATATGGACCAAAATTAATATTTCAATATTTTTTTACCAAAATCGCGATATACGATATATATACGGTATATATGTTGATATTTTTTCTTTCCATAAAGTAATAACAAAACTATATTTTAGTCAAAGTTTTGTCCCAATTTTCACACAGGCACATTTATTAACAGCTGTAACTGTACAAAATAAATGCCCCAAAAATAAACTATTTACATATAGACTATTAAATTGTTTATATTTTAGACATTATTTGCATATATTAAATACAGTGTTTCCCCTACCAATACACAAGCGAGGTGCCCCACCCCATCAACAGAACTGAGCACCCCGCCTACCAAACCGAACTTGCCCCCCCACTACCCCCACCTAGCACTGACATAGCATTAAGCTAGCTGCGCAAAATACAGGCTTTCTAGCTAAAAAGCTAAAGGCAGCACTCACGTTGCCTCTTCTCTCAAGAAAAACTGTTGGTACAGGCTGCGCTCAGACACGTCTCTGTCCCCCCCATCAGCAAAAATCATGGATGAGATGAGCACCTCGCCATGGAAAGTTATCAAGGGGAAACACTGAAATAATAATCCTCTTCAGATGGGGCAGCTGTGGTTGAGAGGTTAGAGCAGTCGTCCTCCAATGGGAGAGTTGTAGGTTCGATTCCACCAGCAGTCACATGCTGAAGTGTTCCTGAAACTCCTCATTACCTCTGGTGTGTGTCCCATCAGTGTATGAATGTGATAAAACTCTTGTTTATTTATTCTTTGTACAGATCTAGTACCGTATTTGTCGGCATTTAACACGCTGTTGTGTATAACACGCTTTGTCCAATTATTGTCAATAAATTGGAAAAATCCATAAATAACACACTTCGCCCTATAAGACGCATCTATTATGCGTCACCGCTACGCGACGCGTCAGCGCCTCATTTGCCCTGCTGAAAATGGCGGCCACAGAAGCGAGCGAGCACGAAGGACTTTACAAGATAACACGGTAAAAACAATTATTTCTTTGCTGAGAAAAAATATATTTCTTAGCTGACATTATAGCACAAGAGTTCCTGAGCTTAACGGTTCCTTAATCAATTCACGAAATGGTCTAATCTCAGCACAAGTCCTGAGGTAGATGTTCCAGAGTCTGGGTGCAACTAGGGCTGGGCGATATGAGGAAAATATTATATCGCGAATATTTTTTGGCTATATCATGATACACGATATATATCGCGATATCTCCAAAATCACTGAAAAAATGATTCAAAATTGATAAAAAAAATGTCAACACTAAATTTGAACAAACTTAAATATTTTATTTTAACCATCAATTGCACACATAAATAAAAAGTACTTCAAGCAAAAAGGAAGAATAAATAATTTAAACTTAAAAAGGTGCTCTTGTGCTTTTAACATTAAAAAAATGTTAAATCAAAACATTTAAGGCCTTTAAAATACAAAAACAAAAGTGTAAACAGTGGCCATAAAATTTACTGACCCAGAACAGTCACAGGTAACAACTCTCAACTATTTGCATGTGCTGGTAATTTTTAACAACAAACCACAAAATGTGCACAAGTTTCAAACTGTGCCAAGTTCAGGCAATGTCTGCAAAACCTCTGAACAAGAACAGATTTATCACAGTACTGCAGTAAATGTGAGCCTCTGTGTACTGTATCCGGTTTTATTGTGAAAGGGTCAGGGGGTTGTTTCCGGGTTCACGAAGACGTTCTCTAAGTTGCTCTACAAAGTGTCGCATTGAATCCTTGTGTAAAAACACGACAGCCTCCACTCAGAAACGTGAACAGAGAGGTGGAGACATTATTAAATCAGCTGTATCGCTAAAGACACGGTCAGTCTCAGCTGTGGAAGAAGACGGCTAACGCGTTAGCCATCTTGTTAGCCGCTAAGGACCGTATCTTTAGCGATAATGATAAAATGCTGATTTAATAATGTCTCCACCTCTCTCTGCGGTGCACGCACGACTAAATGAGCTCAGACCCGTGGTTTGTTTTGCAGCAGGCTGGAAAAACACTTGGTTCTGCCGTTTCATCATGCTCCACTCCGCTGTTTAAATGGTGAAAAAGATTCGTAGTTCCGAACTTTCTTCGGGATTATTTTCAGCATCGTCTACAAAAACATTTTTTATGCCCTCATCTGACAATTTAAATCCAAACTAGCTCAGAAAGAACATTGTTTTTCCCCTCAGCAGCTGGCAGCGCTCTTCATTTCTGCCGTGTTTACATGTTGTGCTGAAAGTCTCCGCTGCTCCGTCCTCCTTCCTGCAGCCTGCAGGAAGGAGGGGGGCGAGTGGGAGCCCGCGCGACAGCAGGAGGATCCTCGATATAGACGATATAGCCCTTTTAACCATCGTATATTTAAAATATTGCGATACATCGAGTATATTCGATATATCGCCCACCCCTAGGTGCAACAACAGAAAAGGTCACCCCATCGTTTGTAGTTGGTCTTTGGGACAGACAGGAGAAATGTATTAGATGATCTCAGTGTTCTCCTATATTCACGGACAGCTACAAGATCAGTCAAATATAGTGGCGCAAGAACATTGAGAGATTTAAAAGTGAATAATAGAATTTTGATTTGATGTTTATTCATTCATTTTAAAAGAACAATACAAAACAGTTTCATCAGATACAAGAATACAAGTAGGATAAAATGAAGGGGGAGAGGACGCTGGCGTGATGACGTGATGTTCGCCGCTTCTCCACGCTGAAAAGTTGTTTTACTGTTGCTATTTTAATTTTTAATTTTTTGGACATTTATCTGGCCTTTTTTGTTCAGTGGTTTTTTTAATCAAGGACTTTTCGGACAGCTTGGCTAGTACTTCCTAACCAGAATATTGGGCTGTCTGCCTCCTGTCAAACTCCAGCACAAACCTTGCACAAACTTTGCTTGGAGAACTACGTGGCTGCAGTTTTTGTTTTGCTTACCTGCTGCTTCTGTCAACCTCCTGTGTCGTCTGGACCGTTCTGGACTTTCTCCTGTGCTCCTCTTCGAGTCATGCTCATTCAAGTTACATCTCACTGCTTCTTGGTTATTTCTCTCGGAGCCGTGGGTCTGCTGTTAGCGGCTAGCTCTGTGCTAGCTTCCCCCGGTTTGGCTGGTGTGATGTTGACCTACTCCGCTTCGCAGCTGCTTGGACTTAACAACTGCTCCATTCCACCTTCTGTTTCCATCATCAAACAACTGGGACTTCTGCGTAGACCTCGTTACATCCATAGAGGCTCTCGAAAGAAATCCGTTTATTCTCGCTCTGAATTGATTCCGTCCGGGAGACGTGTCGCACCTCAACTACGTCATCAGAACGCTGCGTCTGTAGTCCCTTGTAGTCCGCAGCACACGAGGTGGCAAGGAAAACGTGGAGTGGACTTCATTCTGCTTAAAGGGGACCACACATTCAAAATTCACTTTTTAATGTTTTTTTACTCAACTTTGGGTATTTACTTCATAAAAAAACAGTCCTAAGGCCAAAGAAATGCACCCAGTGGTTTATTTACTCTAAGTAGATTTATTTGTCTGTGATAAAAACGGTTTGTTTTTGAAATAAACTGGAAGACAATCTCGCTTGTGACGTAATATGCGAGCTAGGACAACCCACCCCAACCTGAGTCCAGCCCCTCACCTAGCAACCCCTGGTTAGGCTCAACCCACTTCTGTATTAAACACATGACTGTTGTTTTTCATGATTTCATCTCATCTTTTGTTTATATGTTCTTAATTTCATGTGTACAGCACTTTGTTGCAGCTGTGGTTTTTTAAATGGCTTTATAAATAAAGTATAATTGTTATTTTTATGTTTTAGTTCAATTTTTAGTGTATTTGCGATCGCTCCCAACGCGCAGCCGGCAAAAATTAAACGAGCGGACTCCCGGCATAGGGACCGGCGGCAACGGGACACTGCTTCTGGCGGATGGAGCGGAGCTTCAATTGTACAGCCTCGTTGCAGCCTTGCAGCAGCCTCGCAGCAGCGAGGACCTTCTCCTTACGGATTAATTTACGGGAGACACTTGGTGAACTTTGTGTTGTCTTGACTGGAACAGCGATAACTCCCAAAATCTCTGCGTGCAACGAGCGGAGCTGGCGAACACCGGAAGAGGAACAAGCTAACATTAGCATCGGATTCGGGTGGTCTAATGCTAAAAGGAGCAGCTCATGGCGGCGCGCTCAGACGGGTTTCGGTAAGTTATCTTAAGCTAGCACTAACAGTAAGTCAAATGAGTAATAAAAAAAGAGCTAATTTTAAAACAACAACACATTACAGATACTGGCTGTTACAGAGGGCGTAAACAGATCTTTGAAGGGCGTGGACTTCAGAACTTCTATCAGAAACCGGTCGTTCAAAACGAAAGTTAAAACTGGCAGAATTAAAAAGGGTATAATTGATTATCTAAGAATTATTTTGTGCATTAAATTGAAGGAATAGGGTCTAGATAGCACACAGAAATAACATAAAAATTTAAAAAATGCATCTGAGGTCCCCTTTAAACCGGTTCAAAAAGCTCCTACACCAACTAGCATTAAAATAGAACTTTTCAATGTACAATCACTATCCAATAAATCATGTCTAATTCATGATCACATTCTGGAGAAAAACTTGGACTTCATGTGCCTCACAGAAACCTGGCATCAACCAGACGTGTTCAGTTCTCTGAATGAAGCTTGTCCATCTGGATACAGTTATCTGCAGAGAGCCCGCAGCACTGGCCGCGGTGGTGGTCTGGCTGTAATTTACCGCAGTAATTTAAAATTGTCACATCTGTCTTCTCATAATTTTTCTTCTTTTGAATGTTTGGCCTTCAACTTCAAAGCCCCACTCCTGATGAACGTTATATTGATTTATAGACCTCCAAAACCGCATATTTCATTTAACTCAGAAATGCATGACCTCCTCACTTTTTTCTGCACCTCCCCTGTAAAAACTATTTTTCTTGGCGATCTAAATATCCACATGGACAATTCCTCCTCCCCTCTGGCTACAGATTTTAAAGCTCCACTGACATCATCTTTTAACTTTCCATAAAATGGCACAACATATATATATATTAAGATTGACCTCTGATCGTTTTTGCTAAAACAATGTGAAATTAATTAAAATTCCTCTCAAAAACAGTTTAAAATTAGCGCCTTTTTTTTCACACGATAAATACGGGGTTTCCCGTCGCGCGATTATGACGTCACTCCCAGACTCGCGTCAACTGCGCACCTTGTTTACAATGGTAGATACAAACGCGATCCGTCCAATTTAGCCATTTAAAACTTTATATTTTAGCGGTTTGTCTTCAGAGAAGCCAAAGTTATTTCCAGTAAACAGCAGGTTATAATTTTTTTTCAGCTCCTGCTGGTTTTTGGAGACTTTTCACTTCAGGAAGTGCAGCAGCTCTGTGAGGACTTACAGCAGCTGATAGTTGAGAGTCAGAAGGAATTCTACATGTACATCGTTTCCACAGCACTGAAATGGTAATATATTAGTTAATGTTTCTAATAATTATTCAACATTAATTTATAGTTTAAAAAATTAGTCCCTTTTAAAATATCTGTTAAATATATTATTCTTTTATTTTATTTTGTTTGTGTTTTCAGGTTTCCAGGTCTCCAGTCCATCACCTGAGGCTCTTCCTGTTGAACCACTAGTACAACCCAGACTTTCACATCACAGCAGGTAAGATTGCATCAACAAAAAGAATAGTACTCAACAATATTCTTTGATGTAAATCTGTTGATTTTCTGTGGTTCTGATGAGGGAAGTGACAAAGTGGATGCAGCATTCAGCCCATAATGGACCCAGATGTCCCCTGCGTCCAGACCTACAACACCTGGACATCCAGGAGCGTGCACGAGGAGGTGGTGGAGTCTGAAGACATTAGTTTGACCCATTGTCTTAATATACAGTATACTGCATATAATATATACTGTGTGTGTCTGTGTGTTTTATCATCAATTCACAGAAATGTCTTCACCTGAAGAGTGGACCCAGGTGGAGGAGAACAAACCTTGATATTGTTAAAGAACAGATGGAGA
>JBBPBX010018446.1:0-45612 GCA_038048925.1 Garcialebias charrua | reverse complement strand
CACTCTTTCAGGGATGAAGATGTTCACATCCTTGATAGAGAGGAACGATGGTTTGAGAGAGGAGTAAAGGAGGCCATCTTTGTGAAAAGAAACCGCCCATCATTAAACAGGGGTGGAGGCCTCCGAGTTCAACTGTCCCCCTCCTACAATGCTGTGATTGCTGGTATCACTCAGCCCTCTGTGAATAGCAAACAACCATCAGGGTGCTAACGATCCATTGTTAGGCTGATGGTCCTCCTTGATCATGTGAGCAGCTGGTTTCAGGCTGTCATCAGCCAACTGGTTGTGTAACACTGTGAGAGGGTGCTATTTATAAGACTGAGCTGAACCCAGCACCTCAGACTGAGGAAGTCTTTCGGACGAAAGACGAAACGTTTCTACCATTTTTTTCTTTGTTTTGTTTTTTTTGTTTTTTGAATGTCCAGAGGACCAGACTTAGCTTTTTTAGATATTTGTAAAGAAAGTTTCAAGAAATGAAATAATTTGAGCTTGACTCAATTTTGCTTTGAGCAGTCCAACAGAGTTGTGTCTTCCTTCAACTTATTTTTCTCGATTTAACGTTAACAAGACGTAATGTCTTATGGTTGTTGTTACTTTAAACTAAAATCAGATCAAGTTGCCGTGACCTGGTTTCAAAACGGGGTTGCTGCAGCCACAACGCAGAGTTCTAACCACTAAACCATCACGGCTGTTTACATGTTATTGAGGAATTCACGAGCTATGTGCATTTCACAAAAGTGTTCAATATATCCACTATTAATGTTTTACACACCTTGTGACATGAAAGGTACCAACTTTTTGTAAAGAAAGTTTCAAGAAATGAAATAATTTGAGCTTGACTCAATATTGCTTTGAGCAGTCCAACAGAGTTGTGTCTTCCTTCAACTTATTTTTCTCGATTTAACGTTAACAAGACGTAATGTCTTATGGTTGTTAGTTTAAACTAAAATCAAAGCAAGTTGCCGTGACCCGGATTCGAACCGGGGTTGCTGCGGCCACAACGCAGAGTACTCACCACTATACGATCATGGCTGTTTACACTTTACTGAATAATTCATGAGTTATGTGCATTTCACAATAGTGTTCAACATGTCCACTATTAATGCTTTACACACCTAACATCAAACGTACCAACTATTTGTAAAGAAAGTTTCAAGAAATGAAACCATTTGGACTTGACTCAATTTTGCTTTGAGCAGTCCAACAGAGTTGTGTCTTCCTTCAACTTATTTTTCTCGATTTAACGTTAACAAGATTTAACGTCTTATGGTTGTTAGTTTAAACTAAAATTAGAGCAAGTTGCCGTGACCCGGATTTGAACCGGGGTTGCTGCGGCCACAACGCAGAGTGCTCACCACTATACGATCACGGCTGTTTACACTTTACTGAATAATTCATGAGTTATGTGCATTTCACGATAGTGTTCAACATTTACACTATTAATGTTTTACACACCTGGTAACATCAAAGGTACCAACTATTTGTAAAGAAAGTTTCAAGAAATGAAACCATTTGCAGTTGACTCAATTTTGCTTAGAGCAGTCCAACAGAGTTGTGTCTTCTTTCAACTTATTTTTCTCGATTTAACGTTAACAAGACGTAATGTCTTATGGTTGTTGTTACTTTAAACTAAAATCAGAGCAAGTTGCCATGACCGAGATTTGAACCGGGGTTGCTGCAGCCACAACGCAGAGTACTAACCACTACACCATCAGGTTTGTTTACATGTTACTGAGGAATTCACGAGTTATGTGCATTTCACAGAAGTGTTCAATTATCCAATATTAATGTTTTACACACCTGGTGACATCAAAGGTACCAACTATTTGTAAAGAAAGTTTCAAGAAATGAAACCATTTGCAGTTGACTCAATTTTGCTTTGAGCAGTCCAACAGAGTTGTGTCTTCCTTCAACTTATTTTTCTCGATTTAACGTTAACAAGACGTAATGTCTTATGGTTGTTGTTACTTTAAACTAAAATCAGAGCAAGTTGCCGTGAGCCGGATTCGAACCGGGGTTGCTGCAGCCACAACGCAGAGTACAAACCACTAAACCATCAGGGCTGTTTACATGTTACAGAGGAATTCACGAGTTATGTGCATTTCACAAAAGTGTACAATATATCCACTATTAATGTTTTACACACCTTGTGACATGAAAGGTACCAACTATTTGTAAAGAAAGTTTCAAGAAATGAAATAATTTGAGCTTGACTCAATTTTGCTTTGAGCAGTCCAACAGAGTTGTGTCTTCCTTCAACTTATTTTTCTCGATTTAACGTTAACAAGACGTAATGTCTTATGGTTGTTGTTACTTTAAACTAAAATCAGATCAAGTTGCCGTGACCTGGTTTCAAAACGGGGTTGCTGCAGCCACAACGCAGAGTTCTAACCACTAAACCATCAGGGCTGTTTACATGTTATTGAGGAATTCACGAGCTATGTGCATTTCACAAAAGTGTTCAATATATCCACTATTAATGTTTTACACACCTTGTGACATGAAAGGTACCAACTTTTTGTAAAGAAAGTTTCAAGAAATGAAATAATTTGAGCTTGACTCAATATTGCTTTGAGCAGTCCAACAGAGTTGTGTCTTCCTTCAACTTATTTTTCTCGATTTAACGTTAACAAGACGTAATGTCTTATGGTTGTTAGTTTAAACTAAAATCAAAGCAAGTTGCCGTGACCCGGATTCGAACCGGGGTTGCTGCGGCCACAACGCAGAGTACTCACCACTATACGATCACGGCTGTTTACACTTTACTGAATAATTCATGAGTTATGTGCATTTCACAATAGTGTTCAACATGTCCACTATTAATGCTTTACACACCTAACATCAAACGTACCAACTATTTGTAAAGAAAGTTTCAAGAAATGAAACCATTTGGACTTGACTCAATTTTGCTTTGAGCAGTCCAACAGAGTTGTGTCTTCCTTCAACTTATTTTTCTCGATTTAACGTTAACAAGATGTGACGTCTTATGGTTGTTAGTTTAAACTAAAATTAGAGCAAGTTGCCGTGACCCGGATTCGAACCGGGGTTGCTGCGGCCACAACGCAGAGTGCTCACCACTATACGATCACGGCTGTTTACACTTTACTGAATAATTCATGAGTTATGTGCATTTCACGATAGTGTTCAACATTTACACTATTAATGTTTTACACACCTGGTAACATCAAAGGTACCAACTATTTGTAAAGAAAGTTTCAAGAAATGAAACCATTTGCACTTGACTCCATTTTGCTTTGAGCAGTCCATCAGAGTTGTGTCTTCTTTCAACTTATTTTTATTCACTTAAAGAGGGACTCACCCTACTGTGAAACGGTAGCTCCGCCCCCAGACCAAATTCAAAAACCTCATGAAAATGGGAGTATCGAGAGACAAGGAGGGAAGGAGGTGGGTGGGTGTGCTGCGTTCACGCCCCCTCTAGCAACAAACTAAAACAAACTAAAACTCTAGCAAACAACTTACAGCAAGCAACAACAAAGAATAAATATGTAGATGTATATATCTATTCTCATCCGATCTATCCAAAACAAAAGGCTTAAAAAAAAAGAAGAAAATAATACTATAAGGTATACCGTGACCGGGAATTGAACCTGGGTCTGTCGGAACCCAAACCCATTCCTACACCACTGCCCCATCTTGGCATTCATGCATCAATTGGCCATCGCACAATCAGAAAACAAATACAACCAAATAGTTTCGATGAAGTGGAAAGTATTCTTACAATACACCAGTTAAAATATACAAATAACTAGTGCCATTCCGAAAACTATAATATGCTTTGTTGCAGAGCTTTTCCGGAGTGCAATGTACCACTTCCATGTAGCCTAAGGTATGAACTGCAGCAGGACCTTCTCATCTCTAGAGGGGATTGGCTCTGCTTGAACCACTTTCGTGACGTCAGAGTGAGAAAACACGTCACTGTGAGAATCGTAGGCCAATAAGAAAATTAAGGTGCAATTCCTCTGTTCAACCCATAGGATAACCGTAAACACGTTTTTAGACCAAATATTGTCGATTTAAACTATTACGCAAAAATATATGAAGATTAACACATACATAGTGCTATACAACATTTTAGACACATTCTAGGGAGTTTATCAGCTAAAAAAAGTTAATTTTGAGTTTAGTTCCTCTTTAACGTTAACAAGACCTAACATCTTATGGTTGTTGTTAGTTTAAAGGTGAAGTCTGCAGTTTCTGTAGAACATCAGCACTTAGAAAAAATTTCAACAAGCAAAGCATTCTGATCCCTCCCCCTCAGAGCCATATATGGCTCTGCCCCCTTGTGGTCTGTTGAAATTCAAATTCAAGCTCTGTTTTTATTGGCTGATTCAAATTCAAGCTCGGTTTTTATTGGCTGGTTACAAACTTTGTTTTTATTGGCTGGAAAATGGCGGGTCACTTTTTCTTTTTAGAAATGCTTATTTACCACCTGGAGAAGCAAGGGGACAATATTTTTTTTAAGTTTTTTTTCAGAGATTACCTCTCTAACATCAATCTAGTGACAGAGTGAAGAAATATGTTAAAAATATATTGTTAGAAAAGTTACATATAGCAGCTTTAAACTAAAATCAAAGCAAGTTGCCGTGACCCGGATTCGAACCTGGGTTGCTGCGGCCACAACGCAGAGTACTAACCACTATAAGATCACGGCTGTTTACACTTTACTGAATAATTCATGAGTTATGTGCATTTCACAATAGTGTTCAACATTTACACTATTAATTTTTTACACACCTAACATCAAAGGTACCAACTATTTGTAAAGAAAGTTTCAAGAAATGAAACCATTTGCAGTTGACTCAATTTTGCTTAGAGCAGTCCAACAGAGTTGTGTCTTCTTTCAACTTATTTTTCTCGATTTAACGTTAACAAGACGTAATGTCTTATGGTTGTTGTTACTTTAAACTAAAATCAGAGCAAGTTGCCATGACCGAGATTCGAACCGGGGTTGCTGCAGCCACAATGCAGAGTACTAACCACTACACCATCAGGTTTGTTTACATGTTACTGAGGAATTCACGAGTTATGTGCATTTCACAGAAGTGTTCAATTATCCAATATTAATGTTTTACACACCTGGTGACATCAAAGGTAACAACTATTTGTAACTAAAATCAAAGCAAGTTGCCGTGACCCGGATTCGAACCGGGGTTGCTGCGGCCACAACGCAGAGTACTCACCACTATACGATCACGGCTGTTTACACTTTACTGAATAATTCATGAGTTATGTGCATTTCACAATAGTGTTCAACATGTCCACTATTAATGTTTTACACACCTGGTAACATCAAAGGTACCAACTATTTGTAAAGAAAGTTTCAAGAAATGAAACCATTTGCAGTTGACTCAATTTTGCTTTGAGCAGTCCAACAGAGTTGTGTCTTCCTTCAACTTATTTTTCTCGATTTAACGTTAACAAGACGTAATGTCTTATGGTTGTTGTTAGTTTAAACTAAAATTAGAGCAAGTTGCCGTGAGCCGGATTCGAACCGGGGTTGCTGCGGCCACAACGCAGAGTACTAACCACTATACGATCACGGCTGTTTACACTTTACTGAATAATTCATGAGCTATGTGCATTTCACAATAGTGTTCAACATTTACACTATTAATGTTTTACACACCTGGTAACATCAAAGGTACCAACTATTTGTAAAGAAAGTTTCAAGAAATGAAACCATTTGCATTTGACTCAATTTTGCTTAGAGCAGTCCAACAGAGTTGTGTCTTCTTTCAACTTATTTTTCTCGATTTAACGTTAACAAGACGTAATGTCTTATGGTTGTTGTTACTTTAAACTAAAATCAGAGCAAGTTGCCATGACCGAGATTCGAACCGGGGTTGCTGCAGCCACAACGCAGAGTTCTAACCACTACACCATCAGGTTGTTTACATGTTACTGAGGAATTCACGAGTTATGTGCATTTCACAAAAGTGTTCAATTATCCAATATTAATGTTTTACACACCTGGTGACATCAAAGGTAACAACTATTTGTAACTAAAATCAAAGCAAGTTGCCGTGACCCGGATTCGAACCGGGGTTGCTGCGGCCACAACGCAGAGTACTCACCACTATACGATCACGGCTGTTTACACTTTACTGAATAATTCATGAGTTATGTGCATTTCACAATAGTGTTCAACATGTCCACTATTAATGTTTTACACACCTAACATCAAAGGTACCAACTATTTGTAAAGAAAGTTTCAAGAAATGAAACCATTTGCAGTTGACTCAATTTTGCTTAGAGCAGTCCAACAGAGTTGTGTCTTCTTTCAACTTATTTTTCTCGATTTAACGTTAACAAGAGAAAGTTTCAAGAAATGAAACCATACGCAGTTGACTCAATTTTGCTTAGAGCAGTCCAACAGAGTTGTGTCTTCTTTCAACTTATTTTTCTCGATTTAACGTTAACAAGACGTAATGTCTTATGGTTGTTGTTACTTTAAACAAAAATCAGAGCAAGTTGCCATGACCAAGATTCGAACCGGGGTTGATGCAGCCACAACGCAGAGATCTAACCACTACACCATCAGGGCTGTTTACATGTTACTGAGGAATTCACGAGTTATGTGCATTTCACAAAAGTGTTCAATTATCCAATATTAATGTTTTACACACCTGGTGACATCAAAGGTAACAACTATTTGTAACTAAAATCAAAGCAAGTTGCCGTGACCCGGATTCGAACCGGGGTTGCTGCGGCCACAACGCAGAGTACTCACCACTATACGATCACGGCTGTTTACACTTTACTGAATAATTCATGAGTTATGTGCATTTCACAATAGTGTTCAACATGTCCACTATTAATGCTTTACACACCTAACATCAAATTTACCAACTATTTGTAAAGAAAGTTTCAAGAAATGAAACCATTTGGACTTGACTCAATTTTGCTTTGAGCAGTCCAACAGAGTTGTGTCTTCCTTCAACTTATTTTTCTCGATTTAACGTTAACAAGATGTAACGTCTTATGGTTGTTAGTTTAAACTAAAATTAGAGCAAGTTGCCGTGACCCGGATTCGAACCGAGTACTCACCACTATACGATCACGGCTGTTTACACTTTACTGAATAATTCATGAGTTATGTGCATTTCACAATAGTGTTAGACATGTCCACTATTAATGTTTTACACACCTGGTGACATGAAAGGTACCAACTATTTGTAAAGAAAGTTTCAAGAAATGAAATAATTTGCGCTTGACTCCATTTTGCTTTGAGCAGTCCAACAGAGTTGTGTCTTCCTTCAACTTATTTTTCTCGATTTAACGTTAACAAGACGTAATGTCTTATGGTTGTTGTTAGTTTAAACGCAAATTAGAGCAAGTTGCCGTGACCCGGATTCGAACCGGGGTTGCTGCGGCCACAACGCAGAGTACTAACCACTATACGATCACGGCTGTTTACACTTTACTGAATAATTCACGAGTTATGTGCATTTCACAATAGTGTTCAACATGTCCACTATTAATGTTTTACACACCTGGTGACATCAAAGGTACCAACTATTTGTAAAGAAAGTTTCAAGAAATGAAACCATTTGCAGTTGACTCAATTTTGCTTTGAGCAGTCCAACAGAGTTGTGTCTTCCTTCAACTTATTTTTCTCGATTTAACGTTAACAAGATGTAACGTCTTATGGTTGTTGTTACTTTAAACTAAAATCAGAGCAAGTTGCCATGACCTGGATTCAAACCGGGGTTGCTGCAGCCACAACGCAGAGTACTCACCACTACACCATCAGGTTTGTTTACATGTTACTGAGGAATTCACGAGTTATGTGCATTTCACAAAAGTGTTCAATTATCCAATATTAATGTTTTACACACCTGGTGACATCAAAGGTAACAACTATTTGTAACTAAAATCAAAGCAAGTTGCCGTGACCCGGATTCGAACCGGGGTTGCTGCGGCCACAACGCAGAGTACTCACCACTATACGATCACGGCTGTTTGCACTTTACTGAATAATTCATGAGTTATGTGCATTTCACAATAGTGTTCAACATTTACACTATTAATGTTTTACACACCTGGTGACATGAAAGGTACCAACTATTTGTAAAGAAAGTTTCAAGAAATGAAACCATTTGGACTTGACTCAATTTTGCTTTGAGCAGTCCAACAGAGTTGTGTCTTCCTTCAACTTATTTTTCTCGATTTAACGTTAACAAGACGTAATGTCTTATGGTTGTTGTTAGTTTAAACTAAAATTAGAGCAAGTTGCCGTGACCCGGATTCGAACCGGGGTTGCTGCGGCCACAACGCAGAGTACTCACCACTATACGATCACGGCTGTTTACACTTTACTGAATAATTCATGAGTTATGTGCATTTCACAATAGTGTTCAACATGTCCACTATTAATGCTTTACACACCTAACATCAAAGGTACCAACTATTTGTAAAGAAAGTTTCAAGAAATGAAACCATTTGCAGTTGACTCAATTTTGCTTTGAGCAGTCCAACAGAGTTGTGTCTTCCTTCAACTTATTTTTCTCGATTTAACGTTAACAAGACGTAATGTCTTATGGTTGTTGTTAGTTTAAACTAAAATTAGAGCAAGTTGCCGTGACCCGGATTCGAACCGGGGTTGCTGCGGCCACAACGCAGAGTACTAACCACTATACGATCACGGCTGTTTACACTTTACTGAATAATTCACGAGTTATGTGCATTTCACAATAGTGTTCAACATGTCCACTATTAATGTTTTACACACCTGGTGACATCAAAGGTACCAACTATTTGTAAAGAAAGTTTCAAGAAATGAAACCATTTGCAGTTGACTCAATTTTGCTTTGAGCAGTCCAACAGAGTTGTGTCTTCCTTCAACTTATTTTTCTCGATTTAACGTTAACAAGATGTAACGTCTTATGGTTGTTGTTACTTTAAACTAAAATCAGAGCAAGTTGCCATGACCTGGATTCAAACCGGGGTTGCTGCAGCCACAACGCAGAGTACTCACCACTACACCATCAGGTTTGTTTACATGTTACTGAGGAATTCACGAGTTATGTGCATTTCACAAAAGTGTTCAATTATCCAATATTAATGTTTTACACACCTGGTGACATCAAAGGTAACAACTATTTGTAACTAAAATCAAAGCAAGTTGCCGTGACCCGGATTCGAACCGGGGTTGCTGCGGCCACAACGCAGAGTACTCACCACTATACGATCACGGCTGTTTACACTTTACTGAATAATTCATGAGTTATGTGCATTTCACAATAGTGTTCAACATTTACACTATTAATGTTTTACACACCTGGTGACATGAAAGGTACCAACTATTTGTAAAGAAATTTTCAAGAAATGAAATAATTTGCGATTGACTCAATTTTGATTTGAGCAGTCCAACAGAGTTGTGTCTTCCTTCAACTTTTTTTTCTTGATTTAACGTTAACAAGACGTAATGTCTTATGGTTGTTGTTAGTTTAAACTAAAATTAGAGCAAGTTGCCGTGACCCGGATTCGAACCGGGGTTGCTGCGGCCACAACGCAGAGTACTCACCACTATACGATCACTGCTGTTTACACTTTACTGAATAATTCATGAGTTATGTGCATTTCACAATAGTGTTCAACATGTCCACTATTAATGTTTTACACACCTGGTAACATCAAAGGTACCAACTATTTGTAAAGAAAGTTTCAAGAAATGAAACCATTTGCAGTTGACTCAATTTTGCTTTGAGCAGTCCAACAGAGTTGTGTCTTCCTTCAACTTATTTTTCTCGATTTAACGTTAACAAGACGTAATGTCTTATGGTTGTTGTTAGTTTAAACTAAAATTAGAGCAAGTTGCCGTGACCCGGATTCGAACCGGGGTTGCTGCGGCCACAACGCAGAGTACTAACCACTACACCATCAGGTTTGTTTACATATTATTGAGGAATTCACGAGTTATGTGCATTCCACAAAAGTGTTCAATTATCCAATATTAATGTTTTACACACCTGGTGACATCAAAGGTAACAACTTATTGTAACTAAAATCAAAGCAAGTTGCCGTGATCCGGATTCGAACCGGGGTTGCTGCGGCCACAACGCAGAGTACTCACCACTATACGATCACGGCTGTTTACACTTTACTGAATAATTCATGAGTTATGTGCATTTCACAATAGTGTTCAACATTTACACTATTAATGTTTTACACACCTGGTAACATCAAAGGTACCAACTATTTGTAAAGAAAGTTTCAAGAAATGAAACCATTTGCAGTTGATTCAATTTTGCTTTGAGCAGTCCAACAGAGTTGTGTCTTCCTTCAACTTATTTTTCTCGATTTAACGTTAAGACGTAATGTCTTATGGTTGTTGTTAGTTTAAACTAAAATCAGAGCAAGTTGCCGTGACCCGGATTCGAACCGGGGTTGCTGCGGCCACAACGCAGAGTACTCACCACTATACGATCACGGCTGTTTGCACTTTACTGAATAATTCATGAGTTATGTGCATTTCACAATAGTGTTCAACATGTCCACTATTAATGTTTTACACACCTGGTAACATCAAAGGTACCAACTATTTGTAAAGAAAGTTTCAAGAAATGAAACCATTTGCAGTTGACTCAATTTTGCTTTGAGCAGTCCAACAGAGTTGTGTCTTCCTTCAACTTATTTTTCTCGATTTAACGTTAAGACGTAATGTCTTATGGTTGTTGTTACTTTAAACTAAAATCAGAGTAAGTTGCCATGACCGAGATTCGAACCGGGGTTGCTGCAGCCACAACACAGAGTACTAACCACTACACCATCAGGTTTGTTTACATGTTACTGAGGAATTCATGAGTTATGTGCATTTCACAAAAGCGTTCAATTATCCAATATTAATGGTTTACACACCTGGTGACATCAAAGGTAACAACTAGTTGCCGTGACCCGGATTCGAACCGGGGTTGCTGCGGCCACAACGCAGAGTACTAACCACTACACCATCAGGTTTGTTTACATGTTACTGATGAATTCACGAGTTATGTGCATTTCACAAAAGTGTTCAACTATCCAATATTAATGTTTTACACACCTGGTGACATCAAAGGTAACAACTATTTGTAACTAAAATCAAAGCAAGTTGCCGTGACCCGGATTCGAACCAGGGTTGCTGCGGCCACAACGCAGAGTACTCACCACTATACGATCACGGCTGTTTACACTTTACTGAATAATTCATGAGTTATGTGCATTTCACAATAGTGTTCAACATGTCCACTATTAATGCTTTACACACCTAACATCAAATTTACCAACTATTTGTAAAGAAAGTTTCAAGAAATGAAACCATTTGGACTTGACTCAATTTTGCTTTGAGCAGTCCAACAGAGTTGTGTCTTCCTTCAACTTATTTTTCTCGATTTAACGTTAACAAGATGTAACGTCTTATGGTTGTTAGTTTAAACTAAAATTAGAGCAAGTTGCCGTGACCCGGATTCGAACCGAGTACTCACCACTATACGATCACGGCTGTTTACACTTTACTGAATAATTCATGAGTTATGTGCATTTCACAATAGTGTTAGACATGTCCACTATTAATGTTTTACACACCTGGTGACATGAAAGGTACCAACTATTTGTAAAGAAAGTTTCAAGAAATGAAATAATTTGCGCTTGACTCCATTTTGCTTTGAGCAGTCCAACAGAGTTGTGTCTTCCTTCAACTTATTTTTCTCGATTTAACGTTAACAAGACGTAATGTCTTATGGTTGTTGTTAGTTTAAACGCAAATTAGAGCAAGTTGCCGTGACCCGGATTCGAACCGGGGTTGCTGCGGCCACAACGCAGAGTACTAACCACTATACGATCACGGCTGTTTACACTTTACTGAATAATTCACGAGTTATGTGCATTTCACAATAGTGTTCAACATGTCCACTATTAATGTTTTACACACCTGGTGACATCAAAGGTACCAACTATTTGTAAAGAAAGTTTCAAGAAATGAAACCATTTGCAGTTGACTCAATTTTGCTTTGAGCAGTCCAACAGAGTTGTGTCTTCCTTCAACTTATTTTTCTCGATTTAACGTTAACAAGATGTAACGTCTTATGGTTGTTGTTACTTTAAACTAAAATCAGAGCAAGTTGCCATGACCTGGATTCAAACCGGGGTTGCTGCAGCCACAACGCAGAGTACTCACCACTACACCATCAGGTTTGTTTACATGTTACTGAGGAATTCACGAGTTATGTGCATTTCACAAAAGTGTTCAATTATCCAATATTAATGTTTTACACACCTGGTGACATCAAAGGTAACAACTATTTGTAACTAAAATCAAAGCAAGTTGCCGTGACCCGGATTCGAACCGGGGTTGCTGCGGCCACAACGCAGAGTACTCACCACTATACGATCACGGCTGTTTGCACTTTACTGAATAATTCATGAGTTATGTGCATTTCACAATAGTGTTCAACATTTACACTATTAATGTTTTACACACCTGGTGACATGAAAGGTACCAACTATTTGTAAAGAAAGTTTCAAGAAATGAAATCATTTGGATTGACTCAATTTTGCTTTGAGCAGTCCAACAGAGTTGTGTCTTCCTTCAACTTATTTTTCTCGATTTAACGTTAACAAGACGTAATGTCTTATGGTTGTTGTTAGTTTAAACTAAAATTAGAGCAAGTTGCCGTGACCCGGATTCGAACCGGGGTTGCTGCGGCCACAACGCAGAGTACTAACCACTATACGATCACGGCTGTTTACACTTTACTGAATAATTCATGAGTTATGTGCATTTCACAATAGTGTTCAACATGTCCACTATTAATGCTTTACACACCTAACATCAAAGGTACCAACTATTTGTAAAGAAAGTTTCAAGAAATGAAACCATTTGCAGTTGACTCAATTTTGCTTTGAGCAGTCCAACAGAGTTGTGTCTTCCTTCAACTTATTTTTCTCGATTTAACGTTAACAAGACGTAATGTCTTATGGTTGTTGTTACTTTAAACTAAAATCAGAGCAAGTTGCCGTGACCCGGATTCGAACCGGGGTTGCTGCGGCCACAACGCAGAGTACTCACCACTATACGATCACGGCTGTTTACACTTTACTGAATAATTCATGAGTTATGTGCATTTCACAATAGTGTTAGACATGTCCACTATTAATGTTTTACACACCTGGTGACATGAAAGGTACCAACTATTTGTAAAGAAAGTTTCAAGAAATGAAATCATTTGGGCTTGACTCCATTTTGCTTTGAGCAGTCCAACAGAGTTGTGTCTTCCTTCAACTTATTTTTCTCGATTTAACGTTAACAAGACGTAATGTCTTATGGTTGTTGTTAGTTTAAACTCAAATTAGAGCAAGTTGCCGTGACCCGGATTCGAACCGGGGTTGCTGCGGCCACAACGCAGAGTACTAACCACTATACGATCACGGCTGTTTACACTTTACTGAATAATTCACGAGTTATGTGCATTTCACAATAGTGTTCAACATGTCCACTATTAATGTTTTACACACCTGGTGACATCAAAGGTACCAACTATTTGTAAAGAAAGTTTCAAGAAATGAAACCATTTGCAGTTGACTCAATTTTGCTTTGAGCAGTCCAACAGAGTTGTGTCTTCCTTCAACTTATTTTTCTCGATTTAACGTTAACAAGATGTAACGTCTTATGGTTGTTGTTACTTTAAACTAAAATCAGAGCAAGTTGCCATGACCTGGATTCAAACCGGGGTTGCTGCAGCCACAACGCAGAGTACTCACCACTACACCATCAGGTTTGTTTACATGTTACTGAGGAATTCACGAGTTATGTGCATTTCACAAAAGTGTTCAATTATCCAATATTAATGTTTTACACACCTGGTGACATCAAAGGTAACAACTATTTGTAACTAAAATCAAAGCAAGTTGCCGTGACCCGGATTCGAACCGGGGTTGCTGCGGCCACAACGCAGAGTACTAACCACTATACGATCACGGCTGTTTACACTTTACTGAATAATTCATGAGTTATGTGCATTTCACAATAGTGTTCAACATTTACACTATTAATGTTTTACACACCTGGTGACATGAAAGGTACCAACTATTTGTAAAGAAATTTTCAAGAAATGAAATAATTTGCGATTGACTCAATTTTGATTTGAGCAGTCCAACAGAGTTGTGTCTTCCTTCAACTTTTTTTTCTTGATTTAACGTTAACAAGACGTAATGTCTTATGGTTGTTGTTAGTTTAAACTAAAATTAGAGCAAGTTGCCGTGACCCGGATTCGAACCGGGGTTGCTGCGGCCACAACGCAGAGTACTCACCACTATACGATCACTGCTGTTTACACTTTACTGAATAATTCATGAGTTATGTGCATTTCACAATAGTGTTCAACATGTCCACTATTAATGCTTTACACACCTAACATCAAAGGTACCAACTATTTGTAAAGAAAGTTTCAAGAAATGAAACCATTTGCAGTTGACTCAATTTTGCTTTGAGCAGTCCAACAGAGTTGTGTCTTCCTTCAACTTATTTTTCTCGATTTAACGTTAACAAGACGTAATGTCTTATGGTTGTTGTTAGTTTAAACTAAAATTAGAGCAAGTTGCCGTGACCCGGATTCGAACCGGGGTTGCTGCGGCCACAACGCAGAGTACTAACCACTACACCATCAGGTTTGTTTACGTGTTACTGAGGAATTCACGAGTTATGTGCATTTCACAAAAGTGTTCAACTATCCAATATTAATGTTTTACACACCTGGTGACATCAAAGGTAACAACTATTTGTAACTAAAATCAAAGCAAGTTGCCGTGACCCGGATTCGAACCGGGGTTGCTGCGGCCACAACGCAGAGTACTAACCACTACACCATCAGGTTTGTTTACATATTATTGAGGAATTCACGAGTTATGTGCATTCCACAAAAGTGTTCAATTATCCAATATTAATGTTTTACACACCTGGTGACATCAAAGGTAACAACTATTTGTAACTAAAATCAAAGCAAGTTGCCGTGATCCGGATTCGAACCGGGGTTGCTGCGGCCACAACGCAGAGTACTCACCACTATACGATCACGGCTGTTTACACTTTACTGAATAATTCATGAGTTATGTGCATTTCACAATAGTGTTCAACATTTACACTATTAATGTTTTACACACCTGGTAACATCAAAGGTACCAACTATTTGTAAAGAAAGTTTCAAGAAATGAAACCATTTGCAGTTGACTCAATTTTGCTTTGAGCAGTCCAACAGAGTTGTGTCTTCCTTCAACTTATTTTTCTCGATTTAACGTTAAGACGTAATGTCTTATGGTTGTTGTTACTTTAAACTAAAATCAGAGTAAGTTGCCATGACCGAGATTCGAACCGGGGTTGCTGCAGCCACAACACAGAGTACTAACAACTACACCATCAGGTTTGTTTACATGTTACTGAGGAATTCATGAGTTATGTGCATTTCACAAAAGCGTTCAATTATCCAATATTAATGGTTTACACACCTGGTGACATCAAAGGTAACAACTATTTGTAACTAAAATCAAAGCAAGTTGCCGTGACCCGGATTCGAACCGGGGTTGCTGCGGCCACAACGCAGAGTACTAACCACTACACCATCAGGTTTGTTTACATGTTACTGATGAATTCACGAGTTATGTGCATTTCACAATAGTGTTCAACATTTACACTATTAATGTTTTACACACCTGGTGACATGAAAGGTACCAACTATTTGTAAAGAAAGTTTCAAGAAATGAAATAATTTGCGATTGACTCAATTTTGATTTGAGCAGTCCAACAGAGTTGTGTCTTCCTTCAACTTATTTTTCTCGATTTAACGTTAACAAGACGTAATGTCTTATGGTTGTTGTTAGTTTAAACTAAAATTAGAGCAAGTTGCCGTGACCCGGATTCGAACCGGGGTTGCTGCGGCCACAACGCAGAGTACTCACCACTATACGATCACGGCTGTTTGCACTTTACTGAATAATTCATGAGTTATGTGCATTTCACAATAGTGTTCAACATTTCCACTATTAATGTTTTACACACCTGGTAACATCAAAGGTACCAACTATTTGTAAAGAAAGTTTCAAGAAATGAAACCATTTGCAGTTGACTCAATTTTGCTTTGAGCAGTCCAACAGAGTTGTGTCTTCCTTCAACTTATTTTTCTCGATTTAACGTTAAGACGTAATGTCTTATGGTTGTTGTTACTTTAAACTAAAATCAGAGTAAGTTGCCATGACCGAGATTCGAACCGGGGTTGCTGCAGCCACAACACAGAGTACTAACAACTACACCATCAGGTTTGTTTACATGTTACTGAGGAATTCATGAGTTATGTGCATTTCACAAAAGCGTTCAATTATCCAATATTAATGGTTTACACACCTGGTGACATCAAAGGTAACAACTATTTGTAACTAAAATCAAAGCAAGTTGCCGTGACCCGGATTCGAACCGGGGTTGCTGCGGCCACAACGCAGAGTACTAACCACTACACCATCAGGTTTGTTTACATGTTACTGATGAATTCACGAGTTATGTGCATTTCACAATAGTGTTCAACATTTACACTATTAATGTTTTACACACCTGGTGACATCAAAGGTACCAACTATTTGTAAAGAAAGTTTCAAGAAATGAAATAATTTGAGATTGACTCAATTTTGATTTGAGCAGTCCAACAGAGTTGTGTCTTCCTTCAACTTATTTTTCTCGATTTAACGTTAAGACGTAATGTCTTATGGTTGTTGTTACTTTAAACTAAAATCAGAGCAAGTTGCCGTGACCGAGATTCGAATCCGGGGTTGCTGCAGCCACAATGCAGAGTACTAACCACTACACCATCAGGTTTGTTTACGTGTTACTGAGGAATTCACGAGTTATGTGCATTTCACAAAAGTGTTCAACTATCCAATATTAATGTTTTACACACCTGGTGACATCAAAGGTAACAACTATTTGTAACTAAAATCAAAGCAAGTTGCCGTGACCCGGATTCGAACCGGGGTTGCTGCGGCCACAACGCAGAGTACTAACCACTACACCATCAGGTTTGTTTACATATTACTGAGGAATTCACGAGTTATGTGCATTTCACAAAAGTGTTCAATTATCCAATATTAATGTTTTACACACCTAACATCAAAGGTACCAACTATTTGTAAAGAAAGTTTCAAGAAATGAAACCATTTGCGATTGACTCAATTTTGATTTGAGCAGTCCAACAGAGTTGTGTCTTCCTTCAACTTATTTTTCTCGATTTAACGTTAACAAGACGTAATGTCTTATGGTTGTTGTTAGTTTAAACTAAAATTAGAGCAAGTTGCCGTGACCGAGATTCGAACCGGGGTTGCTGCAGCCACAACACAGAGTACTAACCACTACACCATCAGGTTTGTTTACATGTTACTGAGGAATTCACGAGTTATGTGCATTTCACAAAAGTGTTCAATTATCCAATATTAATGTTTTACACACCTGGTGACATCAAAGGTAACAACTATTTGTAACTAAAATCAAAGCAAGTTGCCGTGACCCGGATTCGAACCGGGGTTGCTGCGGCCACAACGCAGAGTACTCACCACTATACGATCACGGCTGTTTACACTTTACTGAATAATTCATGAGTTATGTGCATTTCACAATAGTGTTCAACATGTCCACTATTAATGTTTTACACACCAAACATCAAAGGTACCAACTATTTGTAAAGAAAGTTTCAAGAAATGAAACAATTTGCAGTTGACTCAATTTTGCTTTGAGCAGTCCATCAGAGTTGTGTCTTCTTTCAACTTATTTTTCTCGATTTAACGTTAAGACGTAATGTCTTATGGTTGTTGTTACTTTAAACTAAAATCAGAGCAAGTTGCCGTGACTGAGATTCGAACCAGGGTTGCTGCAGCCACAACGCAGAGTACTAACCACTACACCATCAGGTTTGTTTACGTGGTACTGAGGAATTCACGAGTTATGTGCATTTCACAAAAGTGTTCAACTATCCAATATTAATGTTTTACACACCTGGTGACATCAAAGGTAACAACTATTTGTAACTAAAATCAAAGCAAGTTGCCGTGACCCGGATTCGAACCGGGGTTGCTGCGGCCACAACGCAGAGTACTCACCACTATACGATCACGGCTGTTTACACTTTACTGAATAATTCATGAGTTATGTGCATTTCACAATAGTGTTCAACATGTCCACTATTAATGTTTTACACACCTGGTAACATCAAAGGTACCAACTATTTGTAAAGAAAGTTTCAAGAAATGAAACCATTTGCAGTTGACTCAATTTTGCTTTGAGCAGTCCAACAGAGTTGTGTCTTCCTTCAACTTATTTTTCTCGATTTAACGTTAACAAGACGTAATGTCTTATGGTTGTTAGTTTAAACTAAAATTAGAGCAAGTTGCCGTGACCCGGATTCGAACCGGGGTTGCTGCGGCCACAACGCAGAGTACTAACCACTACACCATCAGGTTTGTTTACATGTTACTGAGGAATTCACGAGTTATGTGCATTTCACAAAAGTGTTCAATTATCCAATATTAATGTTTTACACACCTGGTGACATCAAAGGTAACAACTATTTGTAACTAAAATCAAAGCAAGTTGCCGTGACCCGGATTCGAACCGGGGTTGCTGCGGCCACAACGCAGAGTACTCACCACTATACGATCACGGCTGTTTACACTTTACTGAATAATTCATGAGTTATGTGCATTTCACAATAGTGTTCAACATGTCCACTATTAATGTTTTACACACCTGGTGACATCAAAGGTACCAACTATTTGTAAAGAAAGTTTCAAGAAATGAAACCATTTGCGATTGACTCAATTTTGCTTTGAGCAGTCCAACAGAGTTGTGTCTTCCTTCAACTTATTTTTCTCGATTTAACGTTAACAAGACGTAATGTCTTATGGTTGTTGTTAGTTTAAACTAAAATTAGAGCAAGTTGCCGTGACCCGGATTCGAACCGGGGTTGCTGCGGCCACAACGCAGAGTACTCACCACTATACGATCACGGCTGTTTACACTTTACTGAATAATTCATGAGTTATGTGCATTTCACAATAGTGTTCAACATGTCCACTATTAATGTTTTACACACCTAACATCAAAGGTACCAACTATTTGTAAAGAAAGTTTCAAGAAATGAAACCATTTGCAGTTGACTCAATTTTGCTTTGAGCAGTCCAACAGAGTTGTGTCTTCCTTCAACTTATTTTTCTCGATTTAACGTTAACAAGATGTAACGTCTTATGGTTGTTGTTACTTTAAACTAAAATCAGAGCAAGTTGCCATGACCTGGATTCAAACCGGGGTTGCTGCAGCCACAACGCAGAGTACTCACCACTACACCATCAGGTTTGTTTACATGTTACTGAGGAATTCACGAGTTATGTGCATTTCACAAAAGTGTTCAATTATCCAATATTAATGTTTTACACACCTGGTGACATCAAAGGTAACAACTATTTGTAACTAAAATCAAAGCAAGTTGCCGTGACCCGGATTCGAACCGGGGTTGCTGCGGCCACAACGCAGAGTACTCACCACTATACGATCACTGCTGTTTACACTTTACTGAATAATTCATGAGTTATGTGCATTTCACAATAGTGTTCAACATTTACACTATTAATGTTTTACACACCTGGTGACATGAAAGGTACCAACTATTTGTAAAGAAATTTTCAAGAAATGAAATAATTTGCGATTGACTCAATTTTGATTTGAGCAGTCCAACAGAGTTGTGTCTTCCTTCAACTTTTTTTTCTTGATTTAACGTTAACAAGACGTAATGTCTTATGGTTGTTGTTAGTTTAAACTAAAATTAGAGCAAGTTGCCGTGACCCGGATTCGAACCGGGGTTGCTGCGGCCACAACGCAGAGTACTCACCACTATACGATCACGGCTGTTTACACTTTACTGAATAATTCATGAGTTATGTGCATTTCACAATAGTGTTCAACATTTACACTATTAATGTTTTACACACCTAACATCCAAGGTACCAACTATTTGTAAAGAAAGTTTCAAGAAATGAAACCATTTGGACTTGACTCAATTTTGCTTTGAGCAGTCCAACAGAGTTGTGTCTTCCTTCAACTTTTTTTTCTTGATTTAACGTTAACAAGACGTAACGTCTTATGGTTGTTAGTTTAAACTAAAATTAGAGCAAGTTGCCGTGACCCGGATTCGAACCGGGGTTGCTGAGGCCACAACGCAGAGTACTAACCACTATACGATCACGGCTGTTTACACTTTACTGAATAATTCATGAGTTATGTGCATTTCACAATAGTGTTCAACATTTACACTATTAATGTTTTACACACCTGGTGACATGAAAGGTACCAACTATTGGTAAAGAAATTTTCAAGAAATGAAATAATTTGCGATTGACTCAATTTTGATTTGAGCAGTCCAACAGAGTTGTGTCTTCCTTCAACTTATTTTTCTCGATTTAACGTTAACAAGACGTAATGTCTTATGGTTGTTGTTAGTTTAAACTAAAATTAGAACAAGTTGCCTTGACCCGGATTCGAACCGGGGTTGCTGCAGCCACAACGCAGAGTACTAACCACTACACCATCAGGTTTGTTTACATGTTACTGAGGAATTCACGAGTTATGTGCATTTCACAAAAGTGTTCAATTATCCAATATTAATGTTTTACACACCTGGTGACATCAAAGGTAACAACTATTTGTAACTAAAATCAAAGCAAGTTGCCGTGACCCGGATTCGAACCGGGGTTGCTGCGGCCACAACGCAGAGTACTCACCACTATACGATCACGGCTGTTTACACTTTACTGAATAATTCATGAGTTATGTGCATTTCACAATAGTGTTCAACATGTCCACTATTAATGTTTTACACACCTGGTACATCAAAGGTACCAACTATTTGTAAAGAAAGTTTCAAGAAATGAAATAATTTGCGATTGACTCAATTTTGATTTGAGCAGTCCAACAGAGTTGTGTCTTCCTTCAACTTTTTTTTCTTGATTTAACGTTAACAAGACGTAATGTCTTATGGTTGTTGTTAGTTTAAACTAAAATTAGAGCAAGTTGCCGTGACCCGGATTCGAACCGGGGTTGCTGCGGCCACAACGCAGAGTACTAACCACTATACGATCACGGCTGTTTACACTTTACTGAATAATTCATGAGTTATGTGCATTTCACAATAGTGTTCAACATGTCCACTATTAATGTTTTACACACCTGGTGACATCAAAGGTACCAACTATTTGTAAAGAAAGTTTCAAGAAATGAAATAATTTGAGATTGACTCAATTTTGATTTGAGCAGTCCAACAGAGTTGTGTCTTCCTTCAACTTATTTTTCTCGATTTAACGTTAAGACGTAATGTCTTATGGTTGTTGTTACTTTAAACTAAAATCAGAGCAAGTTGCCGTGACCGAGATTCGAACCGGGGTTGCTGCAGCCACAATGCAGAGTACTAACCACTACACCATCAGGTTTGTTTACGTGTTACTGAGGAATTCACGAGTTATGTGCATTTCACAAAAGTGTTCAATTATCCAATATTAATGTTTTACACACCTGGTGACATCAAAGGTAACAACTATTTGTAACTAAAATCAAAGCAAGTTGCCGTGACCCGGATTCGAACCGGGGTTGCTGCGGCCACAACGCAGAGTACTCATCACTATACGATCAGGTTGTTTACATTTTACTGAGTAATTCATGAGTTATGTGCATTTCACAATAGTGTTCAATTGTCCACTATTAATGTTTTACACACCTAACATCAAAGGTACCAACTATTTGTAAAGAAAGTTTCAAGAAATGAAACCATTTGCAGTTGACTCAATTTTGCTTTGAGCAGTCCATCAGAGTTGTGTCTTCTTTCAACTTATTTTTCTCGATTTAACGTTAAGACGTAATGTCTTATGGTTGTTGTTAGTTTAAACTAAAATCAGAGCAAGTTGCCGTGACCGGGATTCGAACCGGGGTTGCTGCGGCCACAACGCAGAGTACTCACCACTATACGATCAGGTTGTTTACATTTTACTGAGTAATTCATGAGTTATGTGCATTTCACAATAGTGTTTAATTGTCCACTATTAATGTTTTACACACCTGGTGACATCAAAGGTAACAACTATTTGTAACTAAAATCAAAGCAAGTTGCCGTGACCCGGATTCGAACCGGGGTTGCTGCGGCCACAACGCAGAGTACTCACCACTATACGATCACGGCTGTTTACACTTTACTGAATAATTCATGAGTTATGTGCATTTCACAATAGTGTTCAACATTTACACTATTAATGTTTTACACACCTGGTGACATGAAAGGTACCAACTATTTGTAAAGAAAGTTTCAAGAAATGAAACCATTTGCAGTTGACTCAATTTTGCCTTTAGCAGTCCAACAGAGTTGTGTCTTCCTTCAACTTATTTTTCTCGATTTAACGTTAACAAGACGTAATGTCTTATGGTTGTTGTTAGTTTAAACTAAAATTAGAGCAAGTTGCCGTGACCCAGTTTCGAACTGGGGTTGCTGCAGCCACAACGCAGAGTTCTAACCACTACACCATCAGGTTTGTCCACATGTTACAGAGGAATTCACGAGTTATGTGCATTTCACAAAAGTGTTCAATTATCCAATATTAATGTTTTACACACCTGGTGACATCAAAGGTAACAACTATTTGTAACTAAAATCAAAGCAAGTTGCCGTGACCCGGATTCGAACCGGGGTTGCTGCGGCCACAACGCAGAGTACTCACCACTATACGATCACGGCTGTTTACACTTTACTGAATAATTCATGAGTTATGTGCATTTCACAATAGTGTTCAACATGTCCACTATTAATGTTTTACACACCTGGTAACATCAAAGGTACCAACTATTTGTAAAGAAAGTTTCAAGAAATGAAACCATTTGCAGTTGACTCAATTTTGCTTTGAGCAGTCCAACAGAGTTGTGTCTTCCTTCAACTTATTTTTCTCGATTTAACGTTAACAAGACGTAATGTCTTATGGTTGTTGTTAGTTTAAACTAAAATTAGAGCAAGTTGCCGTGACCCGGATTCGAACCGGGGTTGCTGCGGCCACAACGCAGAGTACTCACCACTATACGATCACGGCTGTTTGCACTTTACTGAATAATTCATGAGTTATGTGCATTTCACAATAGTGTTCAACATGTCCACTATTAATGTTTTACACACCTAACATCCAAGGTACCAACTATTTGTAAAGAAAGTTTCAAGAAATGAAACCATTTGGACTTGACTCAATTTTGCTTTGAGCAGTCCAACAGAGTTGTGTCTTCCTTCAACTTATTTTTACTTGATTTAACGTTAACAAGACGTAACGTCTTATGGTTGTTAGTTTAAACTAAAATTAGAGCAAGTTGCCGTGACCCAGTTTCGAACCGGGGTTGCTGCAGCCACAACGCAGAGTACTAACCACTACACCATCAGGTTTGTTTACATGTTACTGAGGAATTCACGAGTTATGTGCATTTCACAAAAGTGTTCAATTATCCAATATTAATGTTTTACACACCTGGTGACATCAAAGGTAACAACTATTTGTAACTAAAATCAAAGCAAGTTGCCGTGACCCGGATTCGAACCGGGGTTGCTGCGGCCACAACGCAGAGTACTCACCACTATACGATCACGGCTGTTTACACTTTACTGAATAATTCATGAGTTATGTGCATTTCACAATAGTGTTCAACATGTCCACTATTAATGTTTTACACACCTAACATCAAAGGTACCAACTATTTGTAAAGAAAGTTTCAAGAAATGAAACCATTTGCAGTTGACTCAATTTTGCTTAGAGCAGTCCAACAGAGTTGTGTCTTCTTTCAACTTATTTTTCTCGATTTAACGTTAACAAGACGTAATGTCTTATGGTTGTTGTTACTTTAAACTAAAATCAGAGCAAGTTGCCATGACCGAGATTCGAACCGGGGTTGCTGCAGCCACAACAAAGAGTACTAACCACTACACCATCAGGTTTGTTTACATGTTACTGAGGAATTCACGAGTTATGTGCATTTCACAAAAGTGTTCAATTATCCAATATTAATGTTTTACACACCTGGTGACATCAAAGGTAACAACTATTTGTAACTAAAATCAAAGCAAGTTGCCGTGACCCGGATTCGAACCGGGGTTGCTGCGGCCACAACGCAGAGTACCGTATTTTCCGATGTATAGGTCGCACCTTTTTATGGTTTTTCAAGGCCTGCGACCTATACACCAGTGCGACCTATATATGGCTTGTTATCACTTTCGGCAAAACAAATTTTAAAATCCAGCTCATTTCACAATTACTTTCATTTATTAAGGAAAAGTTCAGCTCAGACATGTATTTGCTTTAATTTTTATCAAACAAATAATTGTTTTTAAGTGTTAATCTTCTTAAAAGCCTTGCTGTGCACTCCTGTGGAAGACATTTGCAGCAGAGTTAAATGTAGGTGCGACCTATCTAGGGAATTTTCCAATCTATTGCTGATAATTGGATGGTGCGACCTATACACCGGTGCGACCTATACACCAGAAAATACGGTACTCACCACTATACGATCACGGCTGTTTACACTTTACTGAATAATTCATGATTTATGTGCATTTCACAATAGTGTTCAACATGTCCACTATTAATGTTTTACACACCTGGTAACATCAAAGGTACCAACTATTTGTAAAGAAAGTTTCAAGAAATGAAACCATTTGCAGTTGACTCAATTTTGCTTAGAGCAGTCCAACAGAGTTGTGTCTTCTTTCAACTTATTTTTCTCGATTTAACGTTAACAAGACGTAATGTCTTATGGTTGTTGTTACTTTAAACTAAAATCAGAGCAAGTTGCCATGACCGAGATTCGAACCGGGGTTGCTGGAGCCACAACGCAGAGTACTAACCACTACACCATCAGGTTTGTTTACATGTTACTGAGGAATTCACGAGTTATGTGCATTTCACAAAAGTGTTCAATTATCCAATATTAATGTTTTACACACCTGGTGACATCAAAGGTAACAACTATTTGTAACTAAAATCAAAGCAAGTTGCCATGACCCGGATTCGAACCGGGGTTGCTGCGGCCACAACGCAGAGTACTCATCACTATACGATCACGGCTGTTTACACTTTACTGAATAATTCATGAGTTATGTGCATTTCACAATAGTGTTCAACATGTCCACTATTAATGTTTTACACACCTGGTAACATCAAAGGTACCAACTATTTGTAAAGAAAGTTTCAAGAAATGAAACCATTTGCAGTTGACTCAATTTTGCTTTGAGCAGTCCAACAGAGTTGTGTCTTCCTTCAACTTATTTTTCTCGATTTAACGTTAACAAGACGTAATGTCTTATGGTTGTTGTTAGTTTAAACTAAAATCAGAGCAAGTTGCCGTGACCCGGATTCGAACCGGGGTTGCTGCGGCCACAACGCAGAGTACTCACCACTATACGATCACGGCTGTTTACACTTTACTGAATAATTCATGAGTTATGTGCATTTCACAATAGTGTTTAACATGTCCACTATTAATGTTTTACACACCTGGTGACATCAAAGGTAACAACAATTTGTAACTAAAATCAAAGCAAGTTGCCGTGACCCGGATTCGAAACGGGGTTGCTTCGGCCACAACGCAGAGTACTCACCACTATACGATCACGGCTGTTTACACTTTACTGAATAATTCATGAGTTATGTGCATTTCACAATAGTGTTCAACATGTCCACTATTAATGTTTTACACACCTGGTAACATCAAAGGTACCAACTATTTGTAAAGAAAGTTTCAAGAAATGAAACCATTTGCAGTTGACTCAATTTTGCTTTGAGCAGTCCAACAGAGTTGTGTCTTCCTTCAACTTATTTTTCTCGATTTAACGTTAACAAGACGTAATGTCTTATGGTTGTTGTTAGTTTAAACTAAAATTAGAGCAAGTTGCCGTGACCCGGATTCGAACCGGGGTTGCTGCGGCCACAACGCAGAGTACTCACCACTATACGATCACGGCTGTTTACACTTTACTGAATAATTCATGAGTTATGTGCATTTCACAATAGTGTTCAACATGTCCACTATTAATGTTTTACACACCTGGTAACATCAAAGGTACCAACTATTTGTAAAGAAAGTTTCAAGAAATGAAACCATTTGGACTTGACTCAATTTTGCTTTGAGCAGTCCAACAGAGTTGTGTCTTCCTTCAACTTATTTTTACTTGATTTAACGTTAACAAGACGTAACGTCTTATGGTTGTTAGTTTAAACTAAAATTAGAGCAAGTTGCCGTGACCCAGTTTCGAACCGGGGTTGCTGCAGCCACAACGCAGAGTACTAACCACTACACCATCAGGTTTGTTTACATGTTACTGAGGAATTCACGAGTTATGTGCATTTCACAAAAGTGTTCAATTATCCAATATTAATGTTTTACACACCTGGTGACATCAAAGGTAACAACTATTTGTAACTAAAATTAGAGCAAGTTGCCGTGACCCGGATTCGAACCGGGGTTGCTGCGGCCACAACGCAGAGTACTCACCACTATACGATCACGGCTGTTTACACTTTACTGAATAATTCATGAGTTATGTGCATTTCACAATAGTGTTCAACATGTCCACTATTAATGTTTTACACACCTAACATCAAAGGTACCAACTATTTGTAAAGAAAGTTTCAAGAAATGAAACCATTTGCAGTTGACTCAATTTTGCTTTGAGCAGTCCAACAGAGTTGTGTCTTCCTTCAACTTATTTTTCTCGATTTAACGTTAACAAGACGTAATGTCTTATGGTTGTTGTTAGTTTAAACTAAAATCAGAGCAAGTTGCCGTGACCCGGATTCGAACCGGGGTTGCTGCGGCCACAACGCAGAGTACTCACCACTATACGATCACGGCTGTTTACACTTTACTGAATAATTCATGAGTTATGTGCATTTCACAATAGTGTTTAACATGTCCACTATTAATGTTTTACACACCTGGTGACATCAAAGGTAACAACAATTTGTAACTAAAATCAAAGCAAGTTGCCGTGACCCGGATTCGAAACGGGGTTGCTTCGGCCACAACGCAGAGTACTCACCACTATACGATCACGGCTGTTTACACTTTACTGAATAATTCATGAGTTATGTGCATTTCACAATAGTGTTCAACATGTCCACTATTAATGTTTTACACACCTGGTAACATCAAAGGTACCAACTATTTGTAAAGAAAGTTTCAAGAAATGAAACCATTTGCAGTTGACTCAATTTTGCTTTGAGCAGTCCAACAGAGTTGTGTCTTCCTTCAACTTATTTTTCTCGATTTAACGTTAACAAGACGTAATGTCTTATGGTTGTTGTTAGTTTAAACTAAAATCAAAGCAAGTTGCCGTGACCCGGATTCGAACCGGGGTTGCTGCGGCCACAACGCAGAGTACTCACCACTATACGATCACGGCTGTTTACACTTTACTGAATAATTCATGAGTTATGTGCATTTCACAATAGTGTTCAACATGTCCACTATTAATGTTTTACACACCTGGTAACATCAAAGGTACCAACTATTTGTAAAGAAAGTTTCAAGAAATGAAACCATTTGGACTTGACTCAATTTTGCTTTGAGCAGTCCAACAGAGTTGTGTCTTCCTTCAACTTATTTTTACTTGATTTAACGTTAACAAGACGTAATGTCTTATGGTTGTTAGTTTAAACTAAAATTAGAGCAAGTTGCCGTGACCCAGTTTCGAACCGGGGTTGCTGCAGCCACAACGCAGAGTACTAACCACTACACCATCAGGTTTGTTTACATGTTACTGAGGAATTCACGAGTTATGTGCATTTCACAAAAGTGTTCAATTATCCAATATTAATGTTTTACACACCTGGTGACATCAAAGGTAACAACTATTTGTAACTAAAATTAGAGCAAGTTGCCGTGACCCGGATTCGAACCGGGGTTGCTGCGGCCACAACGCAGAGTACTCACCACTATACGATCACGGCTGTTTACACTTTACTGAATAATTCATGAGTTATGTGCATTTCACAATAGTGTTCAACATGTCCACTATTAATGTTTTACACACCTGGTAACATCAAAGGTACCAACTATTTGTAAAGAAAGTTTCAAGAAATGAAACCATTTGCAGTTGACTCAATTTTGCTTTGAGCAGTCCAACAGAGTTGTGTCTTCCTTCAACTTATTTTTCTCGATTTAACGTTAACAAGACCTAATGTCTTATGGTTGTTGTTAGTTTAAACTAAAATTAGAGCAAGTTGCCGTGACCCAGATTCGAACCAGGGTTGCTGCTGCCACAACGCAGAGTACTAACCACTACACCATCAGGTTTGTTTACATGTTACTGAGGAATTCACGAGTTATGTGCATTTCACAAAAGTGTTCAATTATCCAATATTAATGTTTTACACACCTGGTGACATCAAAGGTAACAACTATTTGTAACTAAAATCAAAGCAAGTTGCCGTGACCCGGATTCGAACCGGGGTTGCTGCGGCCACAATGCAGAGTACCGTATTTTCCGGTGTATAGGTCGCACCTTTTTATGGTTTTTCAAGGCCTGCGACCTATACACCAGTGCGACCTATATATGGCTTGTTATCACTTTCGGCAAAACAAATTTTAAAATCCAGCTCATTTCACAATTACTTTCATTTATTAAGGAAAAGTTCAGCTCAGACATGTATTTGCTTTAATTTTTATCAAACAAATAATTGTTTTTAAGTGTTAATCTTCTTAAAAGCCTTGCTGTGCGCTCCTGTGGAAGACATTTGCAGCAGAGTTAAACGTATGTGCGACCTATACACCAGTGCGACCTATCTAGGGAATTTTCCAATCTATTGCTGATAATTGGATGGTGCGACCTATACACCGGTGCGACCTATACACCAGAAAATACGGTACTCACCACTATACGATCACGGCTGTTTACACTTTACTGAATAATTCATGATTTATGTGCATTTCACAATAGTGTTCAACATGTCCACTATTAATGTTTTACACACCTGGTAACATCAAAGGTACCAACTATTTGTAAAGAAAGTTTCAAGAAATGAAACCATTTGCAGTTGACTCAATTTTGCTTAGAGCAGTCCAACAGAGTTGTGTCTTCTTTCAACTTATTTTTCTCGATTTAACGTTAACAAGACGTAATGTCTTATGGTTGTTGTTACTTTAAACTAAAATCAGAGCAAGTTGCCATGACCGAGATTTGAACCGGGGTTGCTGGAACCACAACGCAGAGTACTAACCACTACACCATAAGGTTTGTTTACATGTTACTGGGGAATTCACGAGTTATGTGCATTTCACAAAAGTGTTCAATTATCCAATATTAATGTTTTACACACCTTGTGACATCAAAGGTAACAACTATTTGTAACTAAAATCAAAGCAAGTTGCCATGACCCGGATTCGAACCGGGGTTGCTGCGGCCACAACGCAGAGTACTCATCACTATACGATCACGGCTGTTTACACTTTACTGAATAATTCATGAGTTATGTGCATTTCACAATAGTGTTCAACATGTCCACTATTAATGTTTTACACACCTGGTGACATCAAAGGTAACAACTATTTGTAACTAAAATCAAAGCAAGTTGCCATGACCCGGATTCGAACCGGGGTTGCTGCGGCCACAACGCAGAGTACTCATCACTATACGATCACGGCTGTTTACACTTTACTGAATAATTCATGAGTTATGTGCATTTCACAATAGTGTTCAACATGTCCACTATTAATGTTTTACACACCTGGTAACATCAAAGGTACCAACTATTTGTAAAGAAAGTTTCAAGAAATGAAACCATTTGCAGTTGACTCAATTTTGCTTTGAGCAGTCCAACAGAGTTGTGTCTTCCTTCAACTTATTTTTCTCGATTTAACGTTAACAAGACGTAATGTCTTATGGTTGTTGTTAGTTTAAACTAAAATTAGAGCAAGTTGCCGTGACCCGGATTCGAACCGGGGTTGCTGCGGCCACAACGCAGAGTACTCACCACTATACGATCACGGCTGTTTACACTTTACTGAATAATTCATGAGTTATGTGCATTTCACAATAGTGTTTAACATGTCCACTATTAATGTTTTACACACCTGGTGACATCAAAGGTAACAACAATTTGTAACTAAAATCAAAGCAAGTTGCCGTGACCCGGATTCGAAACGGGGTTGCTTCGGCCACAACGCAGAGTACTCACCACTATACGATCACGGCTGTTTACACTTTACTGAATAATTCATGAGTTATGTGCATTTCACAATAGTGTTCAACATGTCCACTATTAATGTTTTACACACCTGGTGACATCAAAGGTAACAACTATTTGTAACTAAAATCAAAGCAAGTTGCCATGACCCGGATTCGAACCGGGGTTGCTGCGGCCACAACGCAGAGTACTCATCACTATACGATCACGGCTGTTTACACTTTACTGAATAATTCATGAGTTATGTGCATTTCACAATAGTGTTCAACATGTCCACTATTAATGTTTTACACACCTGGTAACATCAAAGGTACCAACTATTTGTAAAGAAAGTTTCAAGAAATGAAACCATTTGCAGTTGACTCAATTTTGCTTTGAGCAGTCCAACAGAGTTGTGTCTTCCTTCAACTTATTTTTCTCGATTTAACGTTAACAAGACGTAATGTCTTATGGTTGTTGTTAGTTTAAACTAAAATTAGAGCAAGTTGCCGTGACCCGGATTCGAACCGGGGTTGCTGCGGCCACAACGCAGAGTACTCACCACTATACGATCACGGCTGTTTGCACTTTACTGAATAATTCATGAGTTATGTGCATTTCACAATAGTGTTCAACATTTACACTATTAATGTTTTACACACCTAACATCAAAGGTACCAACTATTTGTAAAGAAAGTTTCAAGAAATGAAACCATTTGCAGTTGACTCAATTTTGCCTTTAGCAGTCCAACAGAGTTGTGTCTTCCTTCAACTTATTTTTCTCGATTTAACGTTAACAAGACGTAATGTCTTATGGTTGTTAGTTTAAACTAAAATTAGAGCAAGTTGCCGTGACCCAGTTTCGAACCGGGGTTGCTGCAGCCACAACGCAGAGTACTAACCACTACACCATCAGGTTTGTTTACATGTTACTGAGGAATTCACGAGTTATGTGCATTTCACAAAAGTGTTCAATTATCCAATATTAATGTTTTACACACCTGGTGACATCAAAGGTAACAACTATTTGTAACTAAAATCAAAGCAAGTTGCCGTGACCCGGATTCGAACCGGGGTTGCTGCGGCCACAACGCAGAGTACTCACCACTATACGATCACGGCTGTTTACACTTTACTGAATAATTCATGAGTTATGTGCATTTCACAATAGTGTTCAACATGTCCACTATTAATGTTTTACACACCTGGTGACATCAAAGGTACCAACTATTTGTAAAGAAAGTTTCAAGAAATGAAACCATTTGCAGTTGACTCAATTTTGCTTAGAGCAGTCCAACAGAGTTGTGTCTTCCTTCAACTTATTTTTCTCGATTTAACGTTAACAAGACGTAATGTCTTATGGTTGTTGTTAGTTTAAACTAAAATTAGAGCAAGTTGCCGTGACCCGGATTCGAACCGGGGTTGCTGCGGCCACAACGCAGAGTACTCACCACTATACGATCACGGCTGTTTACACTTTACTGAATAATTCATGAGTTATGTGCATTTCACAATAGTGTTCAACATGTCCACTATTAATGTTTTACACACCTGGTAACATCAAAGGTACCAACTATTTGTAAAGAAAGTTTCAAGAAATGAAACCATTTGCAGTTGACTCAATTTTGCTTTGAGCAGTCCAACAGAGTTGTGTCTTCCTTCAACTTATTTTTCTCGATTTAACGTTAACAAGACCTAATGTCTTATGGTTGTTGTTAGTTTAAACTAAAATTAGAGCAAGTTGCCGTGACCCAGATTCGAACCAGGGTTGCTGCTGCCACAACGCAGAGTACTAACCACTACACCATCAGGTTTGTTTACATGTTACTGAGGAATTCACGAGTTATGTGCATTTCACAAAAGTGTTCAATTATCCAATATTAATGTTTTACACACCTGGTGACATCAAAGGTAACAACTATTTGTAACTAAAATCAAAGCAAGTTGCCGTGACCCGGATTCGAACCGGGGTTGCTGCGGCCACAATGCAGAGTACCGTATTTTCCGGTGTATAGGTCGCACCTTTTTATGGTTTTTCAAGGCCTGCGACCTATACACCAGTGCGACCTATATATGGCTTGTTATCACTTTCGGCAAAACAAATTTTAAAATCCAGCTCATTTCACAATTACTTTCATTTATTAAGGAAAAGTTCAGCTCAGACATGTATTTGCTTTAATTTTTATCAAACAAATAATTGTTTTTAAGTGTTAATCTTCTTAAAAGCCTTGCTGTGCGCTCCTGTGGAAGACATTTGCAGCAGAGTTAAACGTATGTGCGACCTATACACCAGTGCGACCTATCTAGGGAATTTTCCAATCTATTGCTGATAATTGGATGGTGCGACCTATACACCGGTGCGACCTATACACCAGAAAATACGGTACTCACCACTATACGATCACGGCTGTTTACACTTTACTGAATAATTCATGATTTATGTGCATTTCACAATAGTGTTCAACATGTCCACTATTAATGTTTTACACACCTGGTAACATCAAAGGTACCAACTATTTGTAAAGAAAGTTTCAAGAAATGAAACCATTTGCAGTTGACTCAATTTTGCTTAGAGCAGTCCAACAGAGTTGTGTCTTCTTTCAACTTATTTTTCTCGATTTAACGTTAACAAGACGTAATGTCTTATGGTTGTTGTTACTTTAAACTAAAATCAGAGCAAGTTGCCATGACCGAGATTTGAACCGGGGTTGCTGGAACCACAACGCAGAGTACTAACCACTACACCATAAGGTTTGTTTACATGTTACTGGGGAATTCACGAGTTATGTGCATTTCACAAAAGTGTTCAATTATCCAATATTAATGTTTTACACACCTTGTGACATCAAAGGTAACAACTATTTGTAACTAAAATCAAAGCAAGTTGCCATGACCCGGATTCGAACCGGGGTTGCTGCGGCCACAACGCAGAGTACTCATCACTATACGATCACGGCTGTTTACACTTTACTGAATAATTCATGAGTTATGTGCATTTCACAATAGTGTTCAACATGTCCACTATTAATGTTTTACACACCTGGTAACATCAAAGGTACCAACTATTTGTAAAGAAAGTTTCAAGAAATGAAACCATTTGCAGTTGACTCAATTTTGCTTTGAGCAGTCCAACAGAGTTGTGTCTTCCTTCAACTTATTTTTCTCGATTTAACGTTAACAAGACGTAATGTCTTATGGTTGTTGTTAGTTTAAACTAAAATTAGAGCAAGTTGCCGTGACCCGGATTCGAACCGGGGTTGCTGCGGCCACAACGCAGAGTACTCACCACTATACGATCACGGCTGTTTACACTTTACTGAATAATTCATGAGTTATGTGCATTTCACAATAGTGTTCAACATGTCCACTATTAATGCTTTACACACCTAACATCAAAGGTACCAACTATTTGTAAAGAAAGTTTCAAGAAATGAAACCATTTGCAGTTGACTCAATTTTGCTTTGAGCAGTCCAACAGAGTTGTGTCTTCCTTCAACTTATTTTTCTCGATTTAACGTTAACAAGACGTAATGTCTTATGGTTGTTGTTAGTTTAAACTAAAATTAGAGCAAGTTGCCGTGACCCAGTTTCGAACTGGGGTTGCTGCAGCCACAACGCAGAGTTCTAACCACTACACCATCAGGTTTGTCCACATGTTACAGAGGAATTCACGAGTTATGTGCATTTCACAAAAGTGTTCAATTATCCAATATTAATGTTTTACACACCTGGTGACATCAAAGGTAACAACTATTTGTAACTAAAATCAAAGCAAGTTGCCGTGACCCGGATTCGAACCGGGGTTGCTGCGGCCACAACGCAGAGTACTCACCACTATACGATCACGGCTGTTTACACTTTACTGAATAATTCATGAGTTATGTGCATTTCACAATAGTGTTCAACATGTCCACTATTAATGTTTTACACACCTGGTAACATCAAAGGTACCAACTATTTGTAAAGAAAGTTTCAAGAAATGAAACCATTTGCAGTTGACTCAATTTTGCTTTGAGCAGTCCAACAGAGTTGTGTCTTCCTTCAACTTATTTTTCTCGATTTAACGTTAACAAGACGTAATGTCTTATGGTTGTTGTTAGTTTAAACTAAAATTAGAGCAAGTTGCCGTGACCCGGATTCGAACCGGGGTTGCTGCGGCCACAACGCAGAGTACTCACCACTATACGATCACGGCTGTTTGCACTTTACTGAATAATTCATGAGTTATGTGCATTTCACAATAGTGTTCAACATGTCCACTATTAATGTTTTACACACCTAACATCCAAGGTACCAACTATTTGTAAAGAAAGTTTCAAGAAATGAAACCATTTGGACTTGACTCAATTTTGCTTTGAGCAGTCCAACAGAGTTGTGTCTTCCTTCAACTTATTTTTACTTGATTTAACGTTAACAAGACGTAACGTCTTATGGTTGTTAGTTTAAACTAAAATTAGAGCAAGTTGCCGTGACCCAGTTTCGAACCGGGGTTGCTGCAGCCACAACGCAGAGTACTAACCACTACACCATCAGGTTTGTTTACATGTTACTGAGGAATTCACGAGTTATGTGCATTTCACAAAAGTGTTCAATTATCCAATATTAATGTTTTACACACCTGGTGACATCAAAGGTAACAACTATTTGTAACTAAAATCAAAGCAAGTTGCCGTGACCCGGATTCGAACCGGGGTTGCTGCGGCCACAACGCAGAGTACTCACCACTATACGATCACGGCTGTTTACACTTTACTGAATAATTCATGAGTTATGTGCATTTCACAATAGTGTTTAACATGTCCACTATTAATGTTTTACACACCTGGTGACATCAAAGGTAACAACAATTTGTAACTAAAATCAAAGCAAGTTGCCGTGACCCGGATTCGAAACGGGGTTGCTTCGGCATCAACGCAGAGTACTCACCACTATACGATCACGGCTGTTTACACTTTACTGAATAATTCATGAGTTATGTGCATTTCACAATAGTGTTCAACATGTCCACTATTAATGTTTTTCACACCTGGTAACATCAAAGGTACCAACTATTTGTAAAGAAAGTTTCAAGAAATGAAACCATTTGCAGTTGACTCAATTTTGCTTTGAGCAGTCCAACAGAGTTGTGTCTTCTTTCAACTTATTTTTCTTGATTTAACGTTAACAAGACGTAATGTCTTATGGTTGTTGTTAGTTTAAACTAAAATTAGAGCAAGTTGCCGTGACCCGGATTCAACCGGGGTTGCTGCGTCCACAACGCAGAGTACTCACCACTATACGATCACGGCTGTTTACACTTTACTGAATAATTCATGAGTTATGTGCATTTCACAATAGTGTTCAACATGTCCACTATTAATGTTTTACACACCTGGTAACATCAAAGGTACCAACTATTTGTAAAGAAAGTTTCAAGAAATGAAACCATTTGCAGTTGACTCAATTTTGCTTTGAGCAGTCCAACAGAGTTGTGTCTTCCTTCAACTTATTTTTCTCGATTTAACGTTAACAAGACGTAATGTCTTATGGTTGTTGTTAGTTTAAACTAAAATTAGAGCAAGTTGCCGTGACCCGGATTCGAACCGGGGTTGCTGCGGCCACAACGCAGAGTACTCACCACTATACGATCACGGCTGTTTACACTTTACTGAATAATTCATGAGTTATGTGCATTTCACAATAGTGTTCAACATGTCCACTATTAATGTTTTACACACCTGGTAACATCAAAGGTACCAACTATTTGTAAAGAAAGTTTCAAGAAATGAAACCATTTGCAGTTGACTCAATTTTGCTTTGAGCAGTCCAACAGAGTTGTGTCTTCCTTCAACTTATTTTTCTCGATTTAACGTTAACAAGACGTAATGTCTTATGGTTGTTGTTAGTTTAAACTAAAATTAGAGCAAGTTGCCGTGACCCGGATTCGAACCGGGGTTGCTGCGGCCACAACGCAGAGTACTCACCACTATACGATCACGGCTGTTTACACTTTACTGAATAATTCATGAGTTATGTGCATTTCACAATAGTGTTCAACATGTCCACTATTAATGTTTTACACACCTAACATCCAAGGTACCAACTATTTGTAAAGAAAGTTTCAAGAAATGAAACCATTTGGACTTGACTCAATTTTGCTTTGAGCAGTCCAACAGAGTTGTGTCTTCCTTCAACTTATTTTTACTTGATTTAACGTTAACAAGACGTAACGTCTTATGGTTGTTAGTTTAAACTAAAATTAGAGCAAGTTGCCGTGACCCAGTTTCGAACCGGGGTTGCTGCAGCCACAACGCAGAGTACTAACCACTACACCATCAGGTTTGTTTACATGTTACTGAGGAATTCACGAGTTATGTGCATTTCACAAAAGTGTTCAATTATCCAATATTAATGTTTTACACACCTGGTGACATCAAAGGTAACAACTATTTGTAACTAAAATCAAAGCAAGTTGCCGTGACCCGGATTCGAACCGGGGTTGCTGCGGCCACAACGCAGAGTACTCACCACTATACGATCACGGCTGTTTACACTTTACTGAATAATTCATGAGTTATGTGCATTTCACAATAGTGTTCAACATGTCCACTATTAATGTTTTACACACCTGGTGACATCAAAGGTACCAACTATTTGTAAAGAAAGTTTCAAGAAATGAAACCATTTGCAGTTGACTCAATTTTGCTTTGAGCAGTCCAACAGAGTTGTGTCTTCCTTCAACTTATTTTTCTCGATTTAACGTTAACAAGACGTAATGTCTTATGGTTGTTGTTAGTTTAAACTAAAATCAGAGCAAGTTGCCGTGACCCGGATTCGAACCGGGGTTGCTGCGGCCACAACGCAGAGTACTCACCACTATACGATCACGGCTGTTTACACTTTACTGAATAATTCATGAGTTATGTGCATTTCACAATAGTGTTCAACATGTCCACTATTAATGTTTTACACACCTGGTAACATCAAAGGTACCAACTATTTGTAAAGAAAGTTTCAAGAAATGAAATAATTTGCGATTGACTCAATTTTGCTTTGAGCAGTCCAACAGAGTTGTGTCTTCCTTCAACTTATTTTTCTCGATTTAACGTTAACAAGACGTAATGTCTTATGGTTGTTGTTAGTTTAAACTAAAATTAGAGCAAGTTGCCGTGACCCGGATTCGAACCGGGGTTGCTGCGGCCACAACGCAGAGTACTAACCACTATACGATCACGGCTGTTTACACTTCACTGAATAATTCATGAGTTATGTGCATTTCACAATAGTGTTCAACATGTCCACTATTAATGTTTTACACACCTAACATCCAAGGTACCAACTATTTGTAAAGAAAGTTTCAAGAAATGAAACCATTTGGACTTGACTCAATTTTGCTTTGAGCAGTCCAACAGAGTTGTGTCTTCCTTCAACTTTTTTTTACTTGATTTAACGTTAACAAGACGTAACGTCTTATGGTTGTTAGTTTAAACTAAAATTAGAGCAAGTTGCCATGACCAAGATTCGAACCGGGGTTGATGCAGCCACAACGCAGAGATCTAACCACTACACAATCAGGGCTGTTTACATGTTACTGAGGAATTCACGAGTTATGTGCATTTCACAAAAGTGTTCAATTATCCAATATTAATGTTTTACACACCTGGTGACATCAAAGGTAACAACTATTTGTAACTAAAATCAAAGCAAGTTGCCGTGACCCGGATTCGAACCGGGGTTGCTGCGGCCACAACGCAGAGTACTCACCACTATACGATCACGGCTGTTTACACTTTACTGAATAATTCATGAGTTATGTGCATTTCACAATAGTGTTCAACATGTCCACTATTAATGTTTTACACACCTGGTGACATCAAAGGTACCAACTATTTGTAAAGAAAGTTTCAAGAAATGAAACCATTTGCAGTTGACTCAATTTTGCTTTGAGCAGTCCAACAGAGTTGTGTCTTCCTTCAACTTATTTTTCTCGATTTAACGTTAACAAGACGTAATGTCTTATGGTTGTTGTTAGTTTAAACTAAAATTAGAGCAAGTTGCCGTGACCCGGATTCGAACCGGGGTTGCTGCGGCCACAACGCAGAGTACTCACCACTATACGATCACGGCTGTTTGCACTTTACTGAATAATTCATGAGTTATGTGCATTTCACAATAGTGTTCAACATTTACACTATTAATGTTTTACACACCTAACATCAAAGGTACCAACTATTTGTAAAGAAAGTTTCAAGAAATGAAACCATACGCAGTTGACTCAATTTTGCTTAGAGCAGTCCAACAGAGTTGTGTCTTCTTTCAACTTATTTTTCTCGATTTAACGTTAACAAGACGTAATGTCTGATGGTTGTTGTTACTTTAAACTAAAATCAGAGCAAGTTGCCATGACCGAGATTCAAACCGGGGTTGCTGCAGCCACAACGCAGAGTTCTAACCACTACACCATCAGGTTTGTCCACATGTTACAGAGGAATTCACGAGTTATGTGCATTTCACAAAAGTGTTCAATTATCCAATATTAATGTTTTACACACCTGGTGACATCAAAGGTAACAACTATTTGTAACTAAAATCAAAGCAAGTTGCCGTGACCCGGATTCGAACCGGGGTTGCTGCGGCCACAACGCAGAGTACTCACCACTATACGATCACGGCTGTTTACACTTTACTGAATAATTCATGAGTTATGTGCATTTCACAATAGTGTTCAACATGTCCACTATTAATGTTTTACACACCTGGTAACATCAAAGGTACCAACTATTTGTAAAGAAAGTTTCAAGAAATGAAACCATTTGCAGTTGACTCAATTTTGCTTTGAGCAGTCCAACAGAGTTGTGTCTTCCTTCAACTTATTTTTCTCGATTTAACGTTAACAAGACGTAATGTCTTATGGTTGTTGTTAGTTTAAACTAAAATTAGAGCAAGTTGCCGTGACCCGGATTCGAACCGGGGTTGCTGCGGCCACAACGCAGAGTACTCACCACTATACGATCACGGCTGTTTACACTTTACTGAATAATTCATGAGTTATGTGCATTTCACAATAGTGTTCAACATGTCCACTATTAATGTTTTACACACCTGGTAACATCAAAGGTACCAACTATTTGTAAAGAAAGTTTCAAGAAATGAAACCATACGCATTTGACTCAATTTTGCTTAGAGCAGTCCAACAGAGTTGTGTCTTCTTTCAACTTATTTTTCTCGATTTAACGTTAACAAGACGTAATGTCTTATGGTTGTTGTTACTTTAAACAAAAATCAGAGCAAGTTGCCATGACCGAGATTCGAACCAGGGTTGATGCAGCCACAACGCAGAGATCTAACCACTACACCATCAGGCTGTTTACATGTTACTGAGGAATTCACGAGTTATGTGCATTTCACAAAAGTGTTCAATTATCCAATATTAATGTTTTACACACCTGGTGACATCAAAGGTAACAACTATTTGTAACTAAAATCAAAGCAAGTTGCCGTGACCCGGATTCGAACCGGGGTTGCTGCGGCCACAACGCAGAGTACTCACCACTATACGATCACGGCTGTTTGCACTTTACTGAATAATTCATGAGTTATGTGCATTTCACAATAGTGTTCAACATGTCCACTATTAATGTTTTACACACCTAACATCAAAGGTACCAACTATTTGTAAAGAAAGTTTCAAGAAATGAAACCATACGCAGTTGACTCAATTTTGCTTAGAGCAGTCCAACAGAGTTGTGTCTTCTTTCAACTTATTTTTCTCGATTTAACGTTAACAAGACGTAATGTCTTATGGTTGTTGTTACTTTAAACAAAAATCAGAGCAAGTTGCCATGACCGAGATTCGAACCGGGGTTGATGCAGCCACAACGCAGAGATCTAACCACTACACCATCAGGGCTGTTTACATGTTACTGAGGAATTCACGAGTTATGTGCATTTCACAAAAGTGTTCAATTATCCAATATTAATGTTTTACACACCTGGTGACATCAAAGGTAACAACTATTTGTAACTAAAATCAAAGCAAGTTGCCGTGACCCGGATTCGAACCGGGGTTGCTGCGGCCACAACGCAGAGTACTCACCACTATACGATCACGGCTGTTTACACTTTACTGAATAATTCATGAGTTATGTGCATTTCACAATAGTGTTCAACATGTCCACTATTAATGTTTTACACACCTGGTAACATCAAAGGTACCAACTATTTGTAAAGAAAGTTTCAAGAAATGAAACCATTTGCAGTTGACTCAATTTTGCTTAGAGCAGTCCAACAGAGTTGTGTCTTCTTTCAACTTATTTTTCTCGATTTAACGTTAACAAGACGTAATGTCTTATGGTTGTTGTTACTTTAAACTAAAATCACAGCAAGTTGCCATGACCGAGATTCGAACCGGGGTTGCTGCAGCCACAACGCAGAGTACTAACCACTACACCATCAGGTTTGTTTACATGTTATTGAGGAATTCACGAGTTATGTGCATTTCACAAAAGTGTTCAATTATCCAATATTAATGTTTCACACACCTGGTGACATCAAAGGTAACAACTATTTGTAACTAAAATCAAAGCAAGTTGCCATGACCCGGATTCGAACCGGGGATGCTGCAGCCACAACGCAGAGTTCTAACCACTAAACCATCAGGGCTGTTTACATGTTACTGAGGAATTCACGAGTTATGTGCATTTTACAAAAGTGTTCAATATATCCACTATTAATGTTTTACACACCTGGTGACATCAAAGGTACCAACTATTTGTAAAGAAAGTTTCAAGAAATGAAACCATTTGCAGTTGACTCAATTTTGCTTTGAGCAGTCCAACAGAGTTGTGTCTTCCTTCAACTTATTTTTCTCGATTTAACGTTAACAAGACGTAATGTCTTATGGTTGTTGTTAGTTTAAACTAAAATCAAAGCAAGTTGCCGTGACCCGGATTCGAACCGGGGTTGCTGCGGCCACAACGCAGAGTACTCACCACTATACGATCACGGCTGTTTACACTTTACTGAATAATTCATGAGTTATGTGCATTTCACGATAGTGTTCAACATGTCCACTATTAATGCTTTACACACCTAACATCAAAGGTACCAACTATTTGTAAAGAAAGTTTCAAGAAATGAAACCATTTGGACTTGACTCAATTTTGCTTTGAGCAGTCCAACAGAGTTGTGTCTTCCTTCAACTTATTTTTCTCGATTTAACGTTAACAAGACGTAATGTCTTATGGTTGTTGTTACTTTAAACTAAAATCAGAGCAAGTTGCCGTGACCCGGATTCGAAACGGGGATGCTGCAGCCACAACGCAGAGTTCTAACCACTAAACCATCAGGGCTGTTTACATGTTACTGAGGAATTCACGAGTTATGTGCATTTTACAAAAGTGTTCAACATGTCCACTATTAATGCTTTACACACCTAACATCAAAGGTACCAACTATTTGTAAAGAAAGTTTCAAGAAATGAAACCATTTGGACTTGACTCAATTTTGCTTTGAGCAGTCCAACAGAGTTGTGTCTTCCTTCAACTTATTTTTCTCGATTTAACGTTAACAAGATGTAATGTCTTATGGTTGTTGTTACTTTAAACTAAAATCAGAGCAAGTTGCCGTGACCCGGATTCGAACCGGGGATGCTGCAGCCACAACGCAGAGTTCTAACCACTAAACCATCAGGGCTGTTTACATGTTACTGAGGAATTCACGAATTATGTGCATTATACAAAAGTGTTCAATATATCCACTATTAATGTTTTACACACCTGGGGCCTCATGTATCAACCGTGCGTGCGCACAAAAACATTGCGCACGTCACTTTCCACGCAAAACCCCGTATGTATCAAAACTGAACTGAACATGAATATATGCGCATCCAGGTACATATCCACGCAAGCTCCCGAGCAGGCGTACGCACGTTTCTGTGGTTCTTGTTCCTTTGGCGACACTTACAGGTGATTCAGAGAAACTGAAGCCCCACAGTCTGTGGTTGACTTTAAGAGCGGCTTGAAGACCTTTCTTTTCAACCGAGCATACTTTACTCCTCATGATTCTACTTTTGATCTTAGCTGATACTGTTGTTGATTTTAATTGTTTTATTATTTGTCTTATTGACATTCAAATATGTTGCACCTTGTAGCACTTTGAGATTTCCATTAATGAAAAGTGCGTTATAAATTGAATTCATTATTATTATTATTATTATTATTATTATTATTATTAACTGTTCATGATGTGAAAATGATTAATATTCCCTCCAAACACACGATTAACAAGTATTACATCCACATGACGCAGTGAAATAAAGGACGCGCAAAGTTGTGCCAAAAATAAATTTAACAGGAACGGATTCATTCAGCCTTACTGGAGGTTATAATAAATAGTGTAACACGCAGAGCATTTATTTAGAAACAGATATAATTTTCCGATCTAGGATATGGCTTATCAGCCGTTTTCAGAAATAATAATTTTTCAGTTTGGCACTGCTGCTGCGCTCTGGGGAGCCGTGCATCACGCGTGCATACAGAAGCAGCGGTCAAACTGTTCCACAGAGGGAGCTGCAGGTCGATCGGGACTGTGCAGTCCAGTCCACACAAAGCCGGATCATGTCCAATGGAATGTCTCATCCATATGATTCCAAAGGCTGAGTGGTCGCGCTTGGAGCGCGCGCGCACCCTCACCGGTGTCGACACGGCAGCTGGAGGTGTTTCATTATCTGCGTTTATTGTAGATTTCTCCAAAATGACACGTGAAAGTACACCTTATATAACTTGTAGGAGAGTAAAAGCTTCACAGACAGACTGCGCACAGGGCTGCGGAGGGCGCAGCGTCTGGAGACGCCAACATCACGTGATGTCATGAAATGTCTCCACCAAGACGCACAGACTCGTTTCTTCACATCATCTACATAAACAAAGATCTATGTTCTAGCAAACATCCAAGTAAGTTCCTCTGTGTTTACAGTAATAATGGTAATAAACTCGTGCGCAAAGTTAATATTTCCACACAGAATGAATGAATGAGCCGGTTCGCGCACCACAGCAGGGTGCGCATACCGACACACAATCACTCGTTCTTTGCATGATGAACACATTTTATTACTATTCTTACTTAGGATGTTTGTCCTCACTCATATTATATTAAATTCATTATTTTCCCGAATCTAGAAATCATTTCTGATCGCGCAGGGATCAAACAAACATGTCCTTCACACATGCAGGAAGTAATTTGCATCTGTTTAACATATGTAAATGAAGGCGTGTCAGGGGAGGTGTCTCACGTGCGCTCAGTTCCACGTCAATTGTGATGTACAAAAGGAATGTGCGTGGATTCAGGTGTACGCACAGTTTGATAAATCTGGATCTTTTTGTGCGTAGACACTTTTCTGGATTTCACCGTACGTCACTTTTCAGTAGGAAATCCACGCAGGTTTTTGATACATGAGGCCCCTGGTGACATCAAAGGTACCAACTATTTGTAAAGAAAGTTTCAAGAAATGAAACCATTTGCAGTTGACTCAATTTTGCTTTGAGCAGTCCAACAGAGTTGTGTCTTCCTTCAACTTATTTTTCTCGATTTAACGTTAACAAGACGTAATGTCTTATGGTTGTTGTTAGTTTAAACTAAAATCAAAGCAAGTTGCCGTGACCCGGATTCGAACCGGGGTTGCTGCGGCCACAACGCAGAGTACTCACCACTATACGATCACGGCTGTTTACACTTTACTGAATAATTCATGAGTTATGTGCATTTCACGATAGTGTTCAACATTTACACTATTAATGTTTTACACACCTGGTAACATCAAAGGTACCAACTATTTGTAAAGAAAGTTTCAAGAAATGAAACCATTTGCACTTGACTCCATTTTGCTTTGAGCAGTCCATCAGAGTTGTGTCTTCTTTCAACTTATTTTTATTCACTTAAAGAGGGACTCACCCTACTGTGAAACGGTAGCTCCGCCCCCAGACCAAATTCAAAAACCTCATGAAAATGGGAGTATCGAGAGACAAGGAGGGAAGGAGGTGGGTGGGTGTGCTGCGTTCACGCCCCCTCTAGCAACAAACTAAAACAAACTAAAACTCTAGCAAACAACTTACAGCAAGCAACAACAAAGAATAAATATGTAGATGTATATATCTATTCTCATCCGATCCATCCAAAACAAAAGGCTTAAAAAAAAGAAGAAAATAATACTATAAGGTATACCGTGACCGGGAATTGAACCTGGGTCTGTCGGATCCCAAACCCGTTCCTACACCACTGCCCCATCTTGGCATTCATGCATCAATTGGCCATCGCACAATCAGAAAACAAATACAACCAAATAGTTTCGATGAAGTGGAAAGTATTCTTACAATACACCAGTTAAAATATACAAATAACTAGTGCCATTCCGAAAACTATAATATGCTTTGTTGCAGAGCTTTTCCGGAGTGCAATGTACCACTTCCATGTAGCCTAAGGTATGAACTGCAGCAGGACCTTCTCATCTCTAGAGGGGATTGGCTCTGCTTGAACCACTTTCGTGACGTCAGAGTGAGAAAACACGTCACTGTGAGAATCGTAGGCCAATAAGAAAATTAAGGTGCAATTCCTCTGTTCAACCCATAGGATAACCGTAAACACGTTTTTAGACCAAATATTGTCGATTTAAACTATTACGCAAACATATATGAAGATTAACACATACATAGTGCTATACAACATTTTAGACACATTCTAGGGAGTTTATCAGCTAAAAAAAGTTAATTTTGAGTTTAGTTCCTCTTTAACGTTAACAAGACCTAACATCTTATGGTTGTTGTTAGTTTAAAGGTGAAGTCTGCAGTTTCTGTAGAACATCAGCACTTAGAAAAAATTTCAACAAGCAAAGCATTCTGATCCCTCCCCCTCAGAGCCATATATGGCTCTGCCCCCTTGTGGTCTGTTGAAATTCAAATTCAAGCTCTGTTTTTATTGGCTGATTCAAATTCAAGCTCGGTTTTTATTGGCTGGTTACAAACTTTGTTTTTATTGGCTGGAAAATGGCGGGTCACTTTTTCTTTTTAGAAATGCTTATTTACCACCTGGAGAAGCAAGGGGACAATATTTTTTTTAAGTTTTTTTCAGAGATTACCTCTCTAACATCAATCTAGTGACAGAGTGAAGAAATATGTTAAAAATATATTGTTAGAAAAGTTACATATAGCAGCTTTAAACTAAAATCAAAGCAAGTTGCCGTGACCCGGATTCGAACCGGGGTTGCTGCGGCCACAACGCAGAGTACTCACCACTATACGATCACGGCTGTTTACACTTTACTGAATAATTCATGAGTTATGTGCATTTCACGATAGTGTTCAACATGTCCACTATTAATGCTTT
>JBBPBX010018445.1:12371-41167 GCA_038048925.1 Garcialebias charrua | reverse complement strand
AATCCAATTGGTGTTCTGTTGTTGGACTTCTGTTTTTGTCATGGGTGTCCATATGTGCCCTTGGCACCAGGACACTCTAGGCCGCAGCTCGATGATCGACCATGTTTTTGTCTCATCTGATCCGCATGTCTTGGACACTTGGGTGAAGAGAGGGGCAGAGATGTCCAGTGAACACTACCTGGTGGTGAGTTGGCTCCGATGGTGGGGGAGGATGTCGGTCAGACCCGGTAGGCCTAAACGTATTGCTCAAATGATCTCCATAAACTCCATCATCTCCATAAAGCTCATCAGCAAAAGGAAGCATGAAGTGCAAATGTCCTGGTAGATGCAGCTTTGACTGTGGACTTCAGAAAACCCAGTGGGCCAACATGGACCCAAACCATCACCGACTTTTCAGTGGAAATATGGATTGTGGACAAATTCAGAAATGCCAGCAGCTGTTTAGGTCGTCTGGAATGCGTATGCCGGGCTTGGCAACACTCAAGACTGTGTGCGAACCCACTGTGGACCTGTAACAGAGCTGAGCAGGCACAATTGTGGAACTTTTCGGCAGTGTTCACGGATGGTTGGAACCAAGAGATCTTGTATAAGTTGCAAGCCCGACTTCGGCAGAATGCCCATGGATCTGGCTGTTTGGATTTGCCATTGAGTGTTCCAGCAGAAATGAAGGCAGACATGTCAGTAGAATCTTCCTGCCCAAAACAATTACAGTATTGTTTATGAGTTTGGCCTCCCTGCTGGCCTCGGATAGGCCAACTGATCTCAAATTGCTCCTGGAGGATACATAAACTAAGAAGCTCTGCCTGCCATCCCCCGAGGACATCTGTGGCCTTATCAGAATTGTGACGCTGATGGACACTGTACCTTCTTATCAGAACTTTGGAACTTTCTGCAGTGTTCATGGACAGCTCACCACCTTTGACCTCCTCATGCATAAATATATTCTATCATTGTATGTTGCCGTTTATGTTGTGAGGACTTTTTTCTTCTTCATCTTTTACACTGTGCCCCAGCCAGGACATGGTGTGAGACACGACTTTTTAACTTCCTCCACCCTCGTGTTCTTCATCTACTCTGTATGTTGTATGTAACAGGTCTCTCTTGTAAATGAGTCCCTGAGGCTAAATGGGAACTAACCTGTAAATAAAGGTTGAATGGATGACTCTGGAAACTTCACTCTGGACTTTAACCATGTAGATTCTGTGTCTCTCCACTCTTCCTCCAGACTCTGCGACCTTGATTTCCAAATGACATGGACTTTTACTTTAATCTGAAAAGAGGACATTGCACCACTGAGCAAAAGTCCAGTTGTTTTTCTCCTCAGCAGGTAAGATGCTTGTGATGTCTCTGGTTCAGGCGTGGCTTGACTTGAGGAATGAGACATTTGTAGTTCATGTCTGGGAGTTAATCAGCTGATTAGGGTGCGATACCAGGAGTTTTCAATATTGAACCATTTCACAATATTCTAATTTTCTGAGGCACTGAAATTTGGTTTAATGATTCGTAATCATCAAAATGACAAGAAATAAAGGCTTGAAATATTTCACTCTGTGCAATGACTATATGAGTTTCACTTTCTGAATCGGCAGACATTTATTTTGCATGATATTCCAACATTCAGAGATGCACCTGTATTAACTCATTTCAGTTCAGTTCAATCCTATAGCTCCAGGTCACAACAGAAGTAGTCTCAGGGCACCGTACAAAAACATTCACATACATTAATATTAACATGAATTAATATTATAACATACATTATATTAAAGCCAATATGTGCAAGTAGACCCTTTAAGATGACCAAGCTTTGCAGCTTTTTGGCAGCATCTTTTCTAAATGATTACATCAAGGCGTGTCTGCTCTGCCACGGAGGAGATTGTCTCAGATTTTATTGCCATTGGCAGAATTTGTAGACTAAATAATGATTGCGTAATGGAATCTGGGCTACGCTAAAGGAAGGAAATAAATGGTGGTCATATTCATTTATGCTGGTAATTATCCGCCTTTTCAAGCAAAAGGAAAAAAACGTTCAAAGCAAAGAAATTATTAACTTTGGAAATACAATCCACTGGCTGAGTGGATTGCATTGATCCTGACTTATGACCACTTGTGTGTGTGTGTGTGGGTCTGACTGGTGCACTCAACACTTGGATATTGGGCGACCACTGAGGTGAAGCAAGTCCTGGTTGGAGAATGCGTCTTTGCTTAAAACCGGAGTTTCCAGCCAGAGGATTCTTGGAGCAAAAGTTTTCTTTTTTTCTCTGTGCTTCAAAGGGAAGGAGCATTTGAAGCATCACACTAGATGACTTTTATGCCTGAATTTAACAATGAAATCATGATTTAAAGCAGATGTTATAATATATTGGTGTGTGACAAACTTAGGCTAAGAAAACACTGGGCCAACATCCTGGATATCCACCAGGATACAATACTTTTCACTTTTGAAGAAGATGCCACTTCTACATTTTCGACAATTCTTTATCAGTTTTTAACAACAAAAATTGTGTTATCACATTTGAATATATTCTGGATTTTGAATCGATACACCTCCAAACATGTGTGGTTAAAGGTCCCCTAGTAAGGCGGATGAAGCCAGGCAGGAATCCCCATGGACTATGATGTTTGCAGATGACATTGTGATCTGTGGTGAGAACAGGGAACAGGTGGAAGAGAACTTGGAGAGGTGGAGGTATGCACTTGAAAGAAGAGGAATGAAAGTCAGCCGTAGTAAGACAGAGTACATGTGTGTGAATGAGAGGGAGGAGGTGGAACAGTGAGGCTACAAGGAGCAGAGGTCACAAAGGTGCAGGACTTCAAGTACTTGGGGTCCACTGTCCAGGAAAATGGGGAATGTGGTAAAGAGGTGAAGAAGAGAGTCCAGGCAGGATGGAGTGGATGGAGAAAAGTTTCAGGAGTGATTTGTGACAAAAAGGTGTCAGCAAAGGTCAAAGGAAAAGTTTACAAGACAGTGGTGAGACCAGCTATGTTGTATGGTCTGGAGACAGTGTCATTGACAAAAAGACAGGAGAAAGAACTGGAAGTGGCAGAAATGAAGATGTTGAGGTTCTCCTTAGGAGTGACAAGGATGGATAAGATCAGGAATGAGATCATCAGAGGTACAGCACATGTTGAACAACTGGGAGATAAAGTTAGGGAGGCCAGACTGAAATGGTTTGGACATGTCCAGAGGAGGGACAGTGGGTGTATTGGTAGAAGGATGTTAGAAATACAGCTACCAGGATAACGACAAAGAGGAAGGCCAAAGAGGAGATACATGGATGTTAGAGAGGACATGGAGGTAGTTGGAATGAGGACAGAGTGAGATAGAGGATGACTCACTGTGGTGACCCCTGAAGAGGGAAAAGCAGAAAGAAGAAGTCCCTTAGAAAGGTGGATCTGGACCACAAGCTTTTTGTTTCCATCAGCAAGACTCTGGTAGAGTTCTGGTTGACATTTGATTGCTCTTAGCAAACGTGGTGGAGGTCACTGAAATTGGTTGGTTTCTTGAAACAAATCAGGTTGAGCATTTTGGAAGAACATCCCAGAACCCTATCATTAGCCTGATTTATCCAACCAGAAACCGGTTCTGATGCGTTTGTCCAGTTGGACACAACTGTATCTAAATTTAAAGCGATCTCCAACTACAGTGTACTTGCACATATTGGCCTTAATATGTTCTTATTTCTCTACAGTATTCTACTAAAAGTTTGTTGTTTTTGACACGTGAAAACTAATTATTTAAAGAACTATGTATGTTTATTACACTTTTCACCTGAGGCTGTCAACATTACTTTACCCCAGAATACATTGCACCTGTAATGACGTACATCAGTTGTAGTGGAGACTAAAGCACAAGGAGTCAAGGCAAAAAAGTCAATATGTGACAATAAAGTTATATTTTGTCCTTGTAGACAATACAGTAGACAATACATAGATTGAAATGGTCAACTTGTCAGGTTTACTTTATTAGCTCTATAGCTAATGTAATTTATGTTAGCTCTGGAGCTAACGCTAAAGCGGAGTAATTTCTTCATTCTCTCTGTCATCACGCTCTAGTTCAAATTAAAGGGCTGAACATCAGATAATGTCAAACATTCAAGCTGAATGGAGCTCGCATTGGAGCAACCTACTTATCATTTACCCAGAATGCAATGCAACATAAATAAATCGGCAAGATACTGGACAAGAACTGTTCAAATCTATAATTAAACCCTCAAATTATGCCATTTATGCGTGTTTGGATGCTGCACTGTAAAAAGGACACAACTATGCTCTCTTCCTATTGAACTTTCACATCAGGATGCATTCTCCCTTAAATATGACATCAAACCACAAATTAAAACCCGCACGTTTCCTTCCTAACCCAAGCCTTCTCTTGGCTGAGATGCCTGACTGCCTTCACCTCGTCTCAAACTTGGCCCGTTTGACTGTTAAATCAGATTTGAATCTCCCCGTTTCAAACTGAGAGCGTGCACAGATGAGCAGATACAAAAGCCTGCTGCAGCTGTTCCAGAGAGATTTCGCATGAGCATGAAGCCGAAAGGGAGTCACTGAGCTGTAGCAGGGACATGGTGAGTTTTGCAAAGCCTGTCTTTGGCTGCAGAACAGCTGGCCCGCTTCAGAGAGGAGTGCCTTGACGGCCTCTTCCTGACCAACACGTGGATGTGAAGGGAAGTCCAGTGTAGGAGAAGCCCGGTTTCCTGAGCCTGGACTAATTGCTATTATCTTAAGGAAACCCTCAGGACCTGCGAGTTGGTCAAACTGCGGATGTGACATGGTCAGGAGTGTTTTTCTTAGCAAATGGGCTAAATCAAGGCTACTGAGGAGATTACCACTGGCAGAAAGTGCTCACTTACAGTACAGATGAGGTTTTAATAGTTCCCTAAAAGGTTTTGCACATCATCAGTTGGTGCATGTCAAAATTGGTGTGCCTAAAAAAGACATTGGTGGCAAAAAACAAAACAAAAAATGTCGAATCACTTCAATTTGCACTGTGTCCTGCTTTTATTTATTTATTTTACAAGATTAAATCTTTTATTCACTAAATGTATAACCCCAGTTCCAAAACAGTTGGGATATTGTGTACAATTTGAATGAAAACTATTTTTTTTCTAATTTCATATACCCATATTTTATTCATAATAGTACAAGGTTGACATAAAATGATTACACGAAAAAATGTACTGTATAAAATACATTTAAAAATACAGGTCATTTTTAATTTTATGGCAGCAACACATCTCAAGAAAGTTTGAACATGGTCAATATTAAATGGTATAATTATGTGGTGCTAAAACAAAATGGCTTGAGGAGTATTTAGCAGCTATTTAGGACAATTAGCAACAGGTCAGGAAGAGGACTGGAAATAAAAAGAAAATTTTAGAGAGGAAACAGAGGGAACGAGGGAGTGATGGGTAGGCTTGGTGTCAATGAAAGAAATCAAGGACAGATGGTGGTGGATTTTGCCAAGAGAATGGAAATGTCTGTAGTCAACATCTACAGTATTTCCCAAAGAGGGAGGAACACAAACTGACCTATAAGAGTGGAATATGTGTGTAAAATGAATGTTGTTGTGAAGAAAATCAGACTAAATGGTAAAAAAAATTAAATCAGAGAATTAGACTAAATAGTAGAAACTGAGGAAAGATTGTGTTGAGATGACTTCAAAGAGGACCTGTTAAAGGCTCTAGGTGGTAAGAAATATGTACCTTCCATATGATTGGGCTACTACAGCAACAGTAATTAGAGAAACAGGTAGGAAGGTATATGGTGTGTCATCTGGACGGAGAAAACATGATAAGGAAACCTGGTGGTGGAATAGCAAAATGCAGGAAGCTATTCAAAGAAAGTGGTTGGCTTATAAGAAATATGACAGTGAGAGGACTGAAGAGAGGATACAGGAATATAAGGAGATGCAATGTGGGAGGTAGCTAAGGAAAAGCAGAAGGCGTATGATGAATTGTATGGGAGGCTCGATACTAAAGACTGTGAGAAGGACTTGTAGGCCTATTGATTGGCGAAACAGAGGGATCAGGCTGGAAAGGATGTGCAACAGGTTAGGCTTGTGAAAAATAGGAATGTTAATATTCTAACAAGTGAGGAGGCAGTAAAGGGAAAATGGAAAAAGTATTTTTAGGAACTAATCAATGAAGAGATTGAAAGAGAAAGAAGAGTAGAGGTCAAAGAAACTGTGGACCAGGAAGTGGACACAGAGAACGGTGAGCAATGTCCATGGACACTCGCGAGGGCACTGTAAGAGTTCTGATAAGGATGGAATAAGCATCCAGATCCCTCTGACGAGATCAATAAACATTCGAGGGATATATCTAAAAAAGTTAAGTCTGATTCTCTGAACATTCAAAAAACAAAACAAAATTGTAGAAACGTTTTGTCTTTCCTCCGAAAGACTTCTTCAGTCTGAGGTGCTGTATTCAGCTCAGTCTTATAAATAGCACCTTCTCATAATGGATCAACCAGTTGGCTGATGACAACCAAAACTAGCTGCTCACATGATTCAGGAGGACCATCAGCCTAACGATGGATCGTTAGACCCTGATGGTTGCTTGCTATTCACAAGGGGCTGAGTGATACTAGAAATAACAGCATTTTACGAGGGGGACAGTTGAACACAGAGGCATCCACCTCTGTTTAATGATGGAAGGTTTCTTTTCACAAAGATGGCCTCCTTTACTTCTCTCTCAAACCATCATTCCTGTCTATCAAGGATGTGAACATTTTCATCCCTGAACGAGTGACCGCTGGCCTGGAGATGAGTGTAGACCGGAGGGTCCTGGCCTGATGTTGATCTTCTGTGCTGGGCCATCCTTTTGGCCATTGGCTGTTTAGTTTCCTTGATGTAAGAGGGATGTCGGGGAATGGCCAAGGTCAATGCTAATGAGAATCCAAGAGTCCTGAAATGATGACAGAATGTTTATTCAGCTGGCTCACTCTGGTTGACAGTGGAATTCCCCGATGGGCGGAGTTGAGCATCAGATTACATGTCCTCCAGGCGTATTCAGATAAAGTGGCCTTCAAGGCCAGCCGGGGGAGCCAGTTTCAGATAATCACGCAGTTGTTTTGGGGACAGGCAGGACATAATGACATCTACCTTGAGTCTGTGTTGGTCCAAAAACGGTTCAGAAATGTCCAAATTATGTGGCCACACCGATGGAAGCGTGTCTTAGTAAAAATCTCAGAGATCTGATCCATTCTGCCCAAGGCAATTGCATGTGGGTACACGGGCATGGACCAAGCCATCACAAAGGCAAGCAGTGTGGTCGGGTCCCAATTTGCTGCAGACGACTTCCTTGATTGTAGATAAAACCAGCAACCAGCCAAATCCAAAAAGCCGGAACTAGTTATCATAAGTACAATTAAATATGCATCCTTAAAATCCACAGATGGCAGCAGACAGACACGTCATCAAGTCGATGAGATATCCAGCTGCATGCAGGACAATTTGGCAGGACAATTTGGCTCGCCTAAAGCCTGTTTTCACTTTGAAGAAATTTTATCAAATTGTGTTGAGGGACCAACTGGCCAAATAAGTCCAAAATTATGGTTCAGAAAATATGCAAGAGAGGCTCAGAAGCAGTTTCACAGACAGACAAAGCAGCAAAGCGGAGTGGGAGGGGAAGCGTCCAACCTCGGCAGAAACAAGTGGTGAAGTGATACTAATTGCAACAATTTTACTTGCAAGGACATATTTTCCGGACAGGTTACACAGATATACTGGAAGTACACACTCGTAGACAGGGCACAAGAATCTGCCACAGTCAATGTGTACAGCTTGTTTTTATATTCCTATGAGTTCAGCCAAGTTAACAGACTCGGAGGCGTCCTTGCAGTGCCAGCTGCATGCTGCAGCCTCACCCAGCTCCTCATTCAGCTTTATACTATCACAAACTGTTCATGGGCAGAGTTAACATTCTCAGCCATAGTAGTTAAAAACATCCATAAACTTTGACCAAAAATTCCCTAACAAGAAACCCTGTGGACTATGGTGTTTGCAGATGACATTGTGATCTGTGGTGAGAACAGAGAACAGGTGGAAGAGAACTTGGAGAGGTGGAGGTATGCACTTGAAAGTAGAAGAATGAAAGTCAGCCATAGTAAGACAGAGTACATATGTGTAAATGAAAGGGAGACCGGTGGAACAGTGAGGCTACAAGGAGCAGAGGTCACAAAGGTTCAGGACTTCAGGTACTTGGGGTCCACTGTCCAGGAAAATGGGAAATGTGATAAAGAGATAAAAAGAGAGTCCAAGCAGGATGGAGTGGATAGAGAAAAGGTTCAGGAGTGATTTGTGACAAAAAAGGTGTCAGCAAATTCAAAGGAAAAGTTTACAAGACATTTGTGAGACCAGCTATGTTGTATGGTCTGGAGACAGTGGCATTGACGGTTAGGGAATTATTGGTCAAAGGTTATGGATATGAAAGGGTATGTTATCATGTTTGGGCTGCTGTTGATATGCTGTGTTGGTTTACATTACATTTATTTGTCTCTCTTGTAAACGAGTCCTCGAGGCTTTATGAGACTAACCTGTAGCTATAAAGGTTGAATGAACATTATTAGCATGTACATTAGATCTTTCAGCGTATCGTTTGACATTTATTTAGCATATTTCTTAGTGTATATGTAATGGGTCTGTATTGATCAGCACAACACCTGACTCAGGAAAATATTTTTAAAAAGTTTAAAATTTTCAAAGGTGGCATCTGGTGGATCCGGACCTCGGTTCTGGTCCAATCTATGGAAACGAGACAGTTTAGTGACCGCAAAGATATTCTGAGGGCTGAGAGAGGTGGTGTGCACGTCACTAACCTTCTGTGACAGGAGGCTGAGGCAGAGAGCGCTGGAGGGCTGGGTAGGAAACAGAATCCAGGGACGTAGCAGGGTTTGAGAGCCAGGGGCAGTGTGAGCAGGCAAAAGATGCAAAAAAGGAAGATTTGTAGTTGAAGAGGAGAGCAAGGTCGTACTGTGTAAGCTGCAGGCATGGTATCCAGACAAGGGCAAAGACAAGGCGAGGAGTTGAGAACGAAGCTGTGGTCATGAAGAAAGAAACTAGGGATGAGGAATGCTGGACAATTTACTTGCTGTGAGGCTTTCAATACTCTGGCACCTTTTTTCTTCTTCTTCTTCTTCGAGTTTTATGGCGGTTGGCAAACAACGAGGTGCATTACCGCCACCGACTGATATGGAGTGTGTACCACGTGACAAAAAATAAAATAAAAATAAAATAAAAAATATGTTTCCTCTTATATCCTATCATCCAAGCTACACTGTTAAAAAAAAAAAAATATATATATATATATATATATAGCCTGACACCCTCTAATTCCTGAGGCCTTACGAAAGAAAACCACAATAACCAACCTCATCGTCACACTACCAAGAGTCCTAATCAACTAATTTCCCTGAACTTTTTTTTTCCCTCTTTTTTTTTTTTCTTTTCATTTTACTGCTATTATTCCGCTGCAATATTTACTATTTGTTGGTCTGCTTTGTCTTTTGTGGTTTAGTGGCCAGTTGTTGTTCTGCTATTTCAGGTTCCATATGTTGTTCTGCTCCTTTTGGTTTCCCTTGACCGTTTCCTGAGGATTCAACTGAATTTAACAGGGTATGTATATGTTCAGCCTGAATGTCCGTTATGTCCAAGAATCTACCTGCTGCTGCTACTATAGTCTGTGTTTTATCGCTTTTCTTTTTCATTTGCGTCGTTACATTAACTATATGACGCATGAATGCCACAAACTGTTCTTTTTCCACTAACATGGACTTATTATCTACTATGCATTTGTGAGAGCAAGCTTTTTGTTCCACCAAGGGGGTCAAAGTAGGATGGTTCAGTGGTCCAATCGGATTCATTTCAGAGCATCTCTGCACATTGTTGTCCTTTCTCATTGCTGTCGGCTCTACGGCCCTAACCTTCTTTAACGCATCTGCATAAGTAATTTTCTCCAAGGTCTTAATCTTCAATGCTTCTCTGGCCTCCTTCTGGACCGAACAACCCCCAAACGCAGCACTATGTGCACCGCCGCAATTGCAACACTGAACTTTCGAGTCATCGCACTTGCCATATTCATGGGGACCGCCACACCCAGCACACCTGAGTGTACCCCTGCACTCTCTTGCCACGTGCCCCATTCTTTGACACACGTAGCATCTGATCGGGTTGGGAATATATTCTCTGTGACTCTAAAGTTGATGTATCCCAATCGCACACAGGCAGGCACAGAAGTTTCAAAATGCAAAATAACAGACATGGTATCTGAAACAACTCCCCCTTTTTTTGTCTTAATCCTGACTACATCCGTCACATTCCCTCCTTTAAGCTCTTGTTTGAGTTCCTCGGTACTTATATCCACAGGCACTCTTGATATTACTCCTCTCAGTTTGATCCTGGACCCTGGGACATATGGAGTAACATCTACTCCCATAAAAGTAGTAAGTTTCAGTATTTTCTCCAGCTGTTTTGTGGAATTTGCAAGGATGAGTACTTTTCTGCTGTTTAAAATTTTGGCCAACGTTACAGCCCCGATTATCTCCTCAATTGCCTTTGTCAATTTAAGAGGGTGAGAGCAACGCCCCTCCTGCTTAAATTCAATTATCACCTTCAACATCTCATCTGGTATTGCTGCCACCTGTGTTTGATTGGCACGATTGGGAACATTTCTAGACTTTTTGTTCCCTTTGACCCTGTCATCACTTCCTTGTGACCAACTCCTATCTCTTGCCTTTCTTAGATGACCCTTAATTTTAGCTGACTGCACCTTAACCCAGTCCATTTCTTCTCCACCATCTCCGTCTGAGGTGGAGGAATATGCTTTCGGCTCCTTCCATTCCTCTCCACCACTTCCTCCTGAGGAGGAATCCATGGAGCTGCAGTCAATGCTCAGTTCAAGCAAACCTCCAAATGTCCAGCTCCTACTTGAACAGGTTTGTAATCCACTCCAAAAGCTTCCATCGCGTCCCTTTAAACAACGACGTTCAACGATCAGGCACGTAAAGAGCCAGCCTTCCTGGCACCTTTCTGTGGCAAGAGCTGAGTTATAAAGGGCTGGCACCTAGGGATGGGGCAGATCCGATCCAGTATCGGTATCGGTATCCGATACCAGCATTATTTAAGTATCGGGTATCGGATCCAACCTGCCGATACTTTTCCGATCCAGTTTCAAAGAGCACTTGTGTTCAATCACAATCTGTGACTGCCCTTTTTAACATTGTGTGAGATAAACCCAATGAAGACACTCTTAAGCCTTACAATAGGGGGGTTCCCTATTGTAAGGCTTAAGAGTGTCTTCATTGGGTTTATCTCACACAATGTTAAAATGAATAGTTTGGGCGAAAAAGTTTCATTATACAGAGTCAAATACCTGAACAGTATCGGATCGGAAAAGTATCGGTATCGGTCGATACTGAGTTAATAAGTATCGGTATCGGATCGGAAGTGAGAAATGTGGATCGGTGCATCCCTACTGGCACCAGGTGTAGAGCATAAGCACTGATTACTGTGACCAGGGAGAATCAGGTAGGCAGGCTGCACATGGGTGATTGACAGGCAGCTAGAAATGACAGCAGAGGGAGAGTGGTCAGAGAAGAGCATGAACCAAAGATCATCAGAGGAGCAGAACATAGATAAATGTGTGGGCAGGGGTCCAAACATGACAGTATATCTTAGATCCTTATATATTATTTATTTTTATACTTTCTATTTTTGCCATTTTTTGTGTGTAACTGGATGCAAAGTATATAATTTTGTTCCACCTCATGTACCACATGTGATGCGAATGACAATAAATTTGACTTAAATTTATGTTTTTATTACTGGTACAATTTTCAAAAAAAAATTGTGTCCAGACTGGATACATGTCTTGATAAAAATGATATCTTAAGTAATAGTCAGTATGGTTTTAGATCTAATAATTCAACATCCTTGGCTCTTATGGAGTTGATATAGAACATGTTACTACAGCGATAGATAATAAACAATATTGTATAAGTTTATTTGTGGATTTAAAAAAGCTTTTGACACCACTGACCACACAATTTTACTAGAAAAATTGGAACAATATGGTATCAGAGGTCCAGCTCTGCACTGGATATCTAGTTATTTGAAGGACAGAAAACAGTTTGTACAAATTGATGATGTTTGATCTGATTTGTGCAGTATTTCATGTGGAGTACCACAAGATTCAGTACTTGGACCTAAAAGTTGTTTATTTTATATGTAAATGATTTAATTAATAATAATAATAATAATAATAATAATAATAATAAATTCAATTTATAACACACTTTTCATTAATGAAAATCTCAAAGTGCTACAAGGTGTAACAGAATTAAATGTCAATAAAACAAGTAATAAAACAAGTAAAATCAATAACAATATCAACTAAGATCAAAAGTAGAATTATGAGGAGGTAGAGTATGCTCGGTTGAAAAGAAAGGCCTTCAAGCCGCTCTTAAAGTCAACCACAGACTGTGGGGCTCTCAGACAGTCAGGAAGAGAGTTCCACAGGCGAGGGGCAGCCACACTGAAAGCCCGGTCTCCCATGGTCCTTAATTTGGTTCTTGGAACGTGAAAGAGATTACTGTTCTGTGACCGCAGATTAAGGTGTCTGATATCCTCAACTGTGTTTTATTTGCTGATGATACTACTCTCTTTTGTTCGGGTAGAGACTTAAATCAGATGTTTGAATTAATGAAGATGGAGTTTGCTAAAAGACAAACTTGGTTTAAATTAAATAAGTTATCATTGAACGTTGAAAAAAAACTAATTATATATTTAGTTTAAAAAAAGTTAACTGTGGATTTTCCTTTCAAAATTGATGGTGTTGAAATACGCAGAGTGAATGAAGTAAGGTTCCTGGGAGTAATTATCGATGATAAACTGTCATGGAAACAACATATTAACTTTGTCCATCCATCCATCCAATTTCGTCTGCTTATCCGGGGTTGGGTCGCGAGGGTAGCAGCCTAAGTAGGGAGGCTCAGACTTCCCTCTCCCCAGCCACTTGGAGCAGCTCCTCTGGGGGAACCCCCAAGGCGTTCCCAGGCCAGCCGAGAAACATAGTCCCTCCAGCGTGTCCTGGGTCTTCCTCTGGGTCTCCTCCCGGTGGGACATGCCCGGAACACCTCACCAGGGAGGCGTCCAGGAGGCATCCTAACCAGATGCCCGAGCCACCTCAACTGGCTCCTCTCGATGTGGAGAAGCAGCGGCTCTACTCCGAGTCCCTCCCGGATGACTGAGCTTCTCACCCTATCTCTAAGGGAGAGTCCAGACACCCTGCGGAGAAAACTCATTTCAGCCGCTTGTATCCGAGATCTCGTTCTTTCGGTCACAACCCAAAGCTCATGACCATAGATGAGGGTGGGAACGTAGATCGATCGGTAAATTGAGAGCTTTGCCTTTCGACTCAGCTCTCTCTTCACCACGACAGACCGGTACAGCGCCCGCTTCACTGCGGATGCTGCACCTATCCGCCTATCGATCTCACGCTCCAGTTTTCCCTCATTCGTGAACAAGACCCCGAGATACTTAAACTCCTCCACTTGGGGCAGGACCTCCTCCCCGACCTGGAGAGGGCACTCTACCCTTTTCCGGCTCAAGACCATGGCCTCGGATTTGGAGGAACTGATCCTCATCTGATCCTCATCCCGGCCGCATCACACTTGGCTGCAAACCGCTCCAGTTACACAAACATTTGAGTGATTTTGTGTTTTTACATGATGTACACCAGTTAATCGTGGCTTCTTTAGCACAACTGGTATTTTTAAAAGTTTAGCTTTCCTCTTTTCCGCTTGGGTGGAAACGCCTAAATGTTGGTGAAGCAGTCCTGTCTCAGGCTGACTTCTGCTTTCTGTCACGGTTCATTGAAGAAGACCATGGAGGTCCTGCCTGTAGCGGTACAAACCTCTTTTTCGACCAGGCCTGGCCCGCTTGTGGTGGCTTTAGCCGTTTTCGCACTGCACGGCCCTCCCCAGCCCAGCTTGTTCCTGGTTGGCCCAGAGCCCGACCTGGCCCGCCCCCGCTCATTACGCATTGTGCGGAGAGTCGCCTTGAAGTGGGAAGGGCGTTCTCTTGAAGTGGGTGGGAAGTTCTTGTGTGCGCGCTTACAGAGAGGAGACGCCGCTAAAAAATATTTGTTAGCTGAATATATATATTAGTGTTTCTGAGTTTAATTTTTGTTAATAACTGATTACAATTCAGCTTATGTTAGAACGTAAATAACATGAAGCGCGTACCCATACAGAGCATTTCCGCCTTTCAGCGCGAGCTGAATTCCATTAAAAATATAACTAATATTCTCTAACTCTTGCGCGTAGCCAGGATTTTAAAATATAACTAATATTCTCTAACTCTTGCACGTAGCCAGGATGTTACGTGGGGTGAATCCCTTATAAGAAAAGTGGACTCCTGAAAAAACCAATACGCCTCCGTGGCTGAGTGGTTAGAACGTCGTCTTTCCACTCTAAATTTTATCTTGACCCGTGTTCGATTCCCACCTGGTTCAACTTATTTTACGTTTGTTTTTTATTGGAGAAAATAAAAAAACCGAGTTTGTGTTATGCCTGTGGTTAACACAAACTCCGTTTTTTTAAATCCACTAAAAGACAAACGTAAAATAAGTTGAACCAGGTGGGAATCAAACCCGGGTCAAGATAAAATTTAGAGTGGAAAGCCGACACTCTAACCACTTAGCCAAGGTGGCGCATTGGTTTTTTCAGGAGTCGACTTTTCCGATAAGGGATTCGCCCCACGTAACATCCTGGCTACGTGCAGAAGTTAGAGAATATTAGTTATATTTTAAAATCCTGGCTACGCGCAAGAGTTCGAGAATATTAGTTATATTTTAATGAAATTCAGCTTGCGATGAAAGGCGGAAATGCTTTGTATGGGTGCGCGCTTCGTGTTATTTATGTTCTAACATAAGCTGATTTGTAATCAGTTATTAACTAAAATTAAACTCAGAAAAACTAATTCAGCTAACAATTTTTTGGGGGGTTTCTGTAGTTAAATTTTAATGAAATTCAGCTCGCGCTAAGGTTGTTGTTAGAACGAGTCCCGCCCCTGCTGCAAACAACGAATCAAATGATGAGCAATGCATGACGTCAAACTGGGCCCGGGAGCTCGGCCCGATCAGAACTACGTCTGGGCGGGTTCCAAAACGAGGGCGGACCCCGGGTTGAAAAGGCAAATGCAAACATGACGAACCCGGGTTAGAAGGCGGGGCGGGCCGGGCCATTGATGGATGTGCAGTGCAAAAACAGCTACAGAGGCGGGTTTAGGCCGCTGCTCCCTTTCGAGGTTTGGCCTTTTGTAAGTTGGTCGACGTGTGGCTGAGTGGTGTCACTGCTGTTGGCCCCTGTATCCGCTTGATTCTCTGGGTTGCACAAACTGTTTTCTCAGCATCCCTTCGCGTAGGGCTTTTTCTTGTTTCCTCCACTGATCCAGTCTGCTCTGAATGCGCTCCAACACCCTGCCGAACAGGCCTGTGGGTTGGATGGGATGGTGGAGGAACGGGGCATGCTGGCCCTCTGGAAGGTCTGGTAGGTCAACCACAAATGACGCTGAGCAATCACCGTCTCAGCCATGGCTTTTCCTTGAGCGATGGCTGCAGTTCCCATGAAGCGGAGGACAAAGTCTGTCGCCTTTCGGGCCTCATCCAGAACCTCGGACATTTTTCTTTTGTTGGAGGTCTGCTGAAGCTCCAAGAGATTTTCGGCCAGGTAGGCCTGCATCATTGCAGAGGCGTTCATGGCATGCACAGCAAGGCCCTATGCTCTGTAGCTCTTCTCGAGCTGTAAGCTTGACACACGACAGGCTTTGCTTGGTAGGGTGGGCTTTGAGCTCGACGTCCTGGGGGCCAGATGAGCTGCCAAAGTCTCCTCCATTTGAGGAATGTGGGCCATGCCCGCCGTCTCCATACCGTCCACGTCCAGGAACTGGGAGAGAGGTAATGTCAGGGGGCCCTGGGTTCATCCCAAGTGCGAGACAGCTCCGCCTGGAAGTCGGGAAAGATGGGTATCCCGTGCCTCGTGGCCGACTGTTGCTTGGCAAAAAAGAAGTTCCCCGCCAGCCTCGTTACTTGTTGTCGAGGTGGGGGTTCTGGCCAAGTTACATTCAGGATGTCCACAGCTCTGCAGCACAGCTCAAACAGAGTGAGGGGGGGGACACATCTGTCTCTGGTTGACCTGCCATTGTGGACTGGGAGAAGTCCTCGTCCTCTCCGTCCTCCTCGTTGTCCGCCTCGTCCTTGGTAATCTCGCCCAAGGTTGTTAGTGAGAGCTCGTCGGTTCGCATCAGGTCCCTCATGTAGAACTCTACTGTTGAGTCCCCCATGGGGGCAACAACGTCCATTGTCTCACCTCAGGTTCCAGCGCCGCTGTCCTCCAATTCATCTGCCTCCAACTCCGCTGTCGGGGTAAGGGCCTCTGTGAGGAGCGGTTCTCGCGCCGCAGTGGAACTGCCCATGGCCTTGGCCACGAAGTCCACACGTCTTTGTCTCGCTGTCTCACGCAGCTGGTTGCAGTGAGTACAAGATTCGGGGGAGACCAAAGCAGTCTTTGCGTGGACCATTCCCAGGCAGAACGGACAGGCCTCGTGGGTGTCCGCCGCCAATATGAAATAGCCACATTTGTTGGAGCAGGGTCGGGAGCCGGGGCTCGTTGGCTTGCTCATCTTGTTGGAGTTCTTCGATTTCCTATTGCTCTTCTCCGGAGCCATTGTCGAGAAGAAGCATCGAGTTTTACCAGTTAGACACTGCTAAACTTGGTGTGAAGAAGTCTGTTCCGTTGCGCTGTTCGAGGTGGCTAACCTGTTAGCTCCGTTAGCTTAGCAGGTAGCGTGTGGCGCAGATAGCGTTTCGCTAAACTGGGCGATGAAAACAGTGGAAAAAGTTGAATCCTCTCGCTTAGCCCTTCGTGGTGGCTAACCAGCTAGCTCCATTAGCTTAGCAGGTAACGTGTTGAGCAGATAGCTTCTCGCTAAACTGGGCGACGAAACAGCCAGAAACTTTGAATCCTTGATGCGCTGCTTGTGCTGGCTAACCTGCTAGCTTCGTTGGCTTAGCAGGTAGCGTGTGGCGCAGATAGCATCCGCTAAACTGGGCGACAAACATCTGGAAAAACGTTTGAAGAAAAAGTCAAAAACTACGTTGACGGCACTAGTATAGCATCCCGCTAAACAAAGTGCTCGCAAGGAAGTCCGTGACACTCTGGGCAGGGAGCGAGCTCACCTCCAGTCGAGCGATCCGGTGACACGGAGTCCTGCGAAGTTCAGGTGTGAAGCGAGGTGAAGGGCAAAATAGGACAGACGTAGGCAGTCAGCGTTTCTTATACCAGGGGGGCGGGCCCCTGGTGACGCTGACACCCACTTGCTTTAAAAGGCGTGATTGTATTACTTCAGGTGAACCCCGCGGCAGCGCAATTCCCATAGTCATGTTGTTGTACCGCAGTGAACTGACTGATAAGGGAACAGCTGATTGCTAACTTGAATAAGTTATACTTACTGAGTTTATGTAGGAGCATGTCATGATTCACTGTATCGAAGGCTTTTCTCAAGTCCAGGAACACTGCTCCAACTACCTTACCATCATCTAAAGATCTTTTAATATTGTCTGTAAGGTAGGAGGTAGCCAGTTCTGTTGAGTAACCAGAACAAAACCCAAACTGGACTGGACAAAGAAGTTGTTGTTTTTCTAAATAACTAATAAGTTGCTCTGCTACTGCTTTTTCCATCACTTTGGATATTCTTTCATTCATTCAACCTTTATTTATACAGGCTAGCCTCGTTGAGTCACGGGGACTCATTTACAAGAGGGACCTGTCTCTCTCACACCAAACAACCATCCACTCTCACACTCACACCTAGGGTCAATTTAGAGTCACCAATCAGCCTAACAAGCATGTTTTTTGGTCTGTGGGAGGAAACCGGAGTACCCGGAGGAAACCCACGCATGCACGGGGAGAACATGCAAACTCCACCCAGAAAGGCCCCGGACCGGGATTTGAACCGGCAACCTTCTCGCTGAGAGGCAGCAGCTCTACCAGTTGTGCCAACGTGCTGCCCACGATACTGCTGGTAAAATACTTATTGGTCTGTAGTTGCTAACTTGCTCAGAGTTGCCAGATTTCAAAATTGGAGTTATTAGTCCTGTTTTGAAGGTATCAGGAAATAGCCCTTTCTTAAAAGATAAGTTATATGGATGCAGTTAGAGATGATGTTACGTCCACTAATTTCTAGGGGGTTCTCTTACTAGAGGACAACCTTTCTCCTCCTTTGCTTGTGTACAGACCTGCTGTCACACCATGCTGCACACCTAGCATCACTTCCTCCTCATCTGTGGACTGCGTAAAAGCTTCAGTGATCCAGCACCACGCCTCTTTTATCTTGGGCATTTCCTCTTCCACTGGCATTGTTATAGTGTGGGTGACACTGAATTTAACTCTGTGCACAAAGTGTTTTATTAACTCTGAGAAGATCTTTCTGATCTTCTGCAAACTTGACTAATTATGTAAATGGTAAATGGTAAATGGAGCTTATTTATATAGCGCTTTCCAGCCCCCTGTGAGGGACCCCAAAGCGCTTTACAATACCAACCATCCACCCATTCATACACACATTCATACACCGGTAGCGGCGACTGCCATGCAAGGCGCCTTCCAGTCCTACCGGGAGCAACTCGGGGTTAAGTGTCTTGCCCAGGGACACAACGACACATGGTGTGAGTAACCGGGATTCGAACCTCCAACCTTCCGATCGGGGGACGACTGCCATTACCACTACACCACGGCCGCCCATGCTTAGATGGGAAGTTTGGTATGGGTTCCCCACCATTTTATTTTAACTAACTTTTCTCCTGTTTTGTGGCCAGCCAGGAAGCTTAGGAATTGTAGTTTTTGTTTCGGCAGATAAGAGGTGATTTTGTTTTCTAGCCAGAAGAGGCGTTGTTTTTCGGGATGCACAATATTATCGGCTTGGTATCCATATCGGCTATTAGTGATAAAATTAAATATCGGACATCAGCCATTCCATCAAAATAACTCATCGTTATGAAAGGCTTCTTTTTTAAGTTAATTTTTAATTTAAGAAACTGTCAAGTATATCTATTAATGCACTACTACTTGTGCTCTTTTCACTTGTAGATTGTGAACAGATTAGATTTGTGAAAATTTACAAATTTGCACGTTTATGTTGCCATTGTGTCAGGGACCGTACCGGTAAATGTCATGAATAAATTTGACATTGAACATAATCCAAGTTGAAGTATTACTTCATTTTCAGCTCTTTTCTGGCATCTGCATTTGGTAGCAGGCTAAATTGACAAATACCATGCAGAATACAACACTTGCTCTTCTCATTCAACACTTGCTCTTCTCAAGGGCGGACGTCTCCTCTCTGTCTCTGCTTTGCTTTTGCTTTGTCTTGTCTGTGAAACTGTCTGAGAGCCTCTCTTCTACAAAATCTTCCGAATCATAACTATGGACTTCAATTTGGTCAGTTGGTCCCTCAACACAACTGATAACATTTCTTCAAAAAGAAGACAGGCTGTGAATGAGCCGATTTGCCCTGTTGGCATGCACACAGCTGGATATCTCATCAACTTGGAAGACTTGATGATGTGTCTATCTCTGCTGTCATCTGTGGATCTTAAGGATGCATATTTGATTGGATTTATGATAAATGGTTCCTGCTTTTTGGATTTGGCTGGTTCCTGGTCTATCAACATAAAAGGAAGTCATTGGCAGCAAATCTGGACCTGGTCAGGCTGCCTGCCTTACATAATGGCTTGGTTCATGTCTCGAAAACCCAGACTTTTGGCTGAATGGATTAAATCTCAGGGATTTTCTAAGGCACGTTCCATTGGTGTGGTCATTTTAATTTGGACTTTTTTGGAAGCGAGCGGACTGACACAGACTGAAGGTAGATGTCATTAAAGTTCTGCCTGTTCCCAAAACAATTGTGTTTATCTGACATTCGGCTCCCCGACTGGCCTTGACAGGCCGTCTTATCTCTACACGCCTGAGAAGTTTTGTAAGCTTGATGCTCTCACCCCCCTCCCAAACCTGCTAGTGAGGAATTTCACGGACTTTCAGAGGAGCACAGCTGAATAAACATTCTGTCATCATTTCAGGACTCTCGCCTCTGGCCGTCCTCGGCAGCTCCCCCCCCCCCATGAGTGTGCACAGATCTATGAGCTGGCTGCTCAACCGCCTTTGAGTCCCCCCCCGCCCTCTGCGTAATGTCAGCGTCACTATGTGCAAGACTTTTTTTTCATTACCACATTTTTGACCTTCAAACAGAGGTCAAAAATGTGTTAGGAATTTTTTTTGTCTCCAAACCCTATGTGTCATTTTTCACCACTTTTGTTGTCTGTCCAACAGATCTCACTTGTAAATGAGTTTTCGAGGCTCAATGTGACTTATCTGTTTAAATAAAGGTTGAATGAATGAAAAAATAATGTATTTTCATTCCACAGCAGAGAAAGGTGGAAAAATATTGGTATTGGTATCGGTTATCGGCCAAATAAGTCTTAACATATTGGCCAAAAATCCAATATTGTGCATAGTTCTTTTGTTTGTTGTTGTGGCCTTTTAGACCCTGAAGTTCATTGCTTCCGTTTTGTCTATAACGTCCAGAAGTAATAGATGAATAAATCATTGTAATATCTAAATGGACTGATTTTGAGTTATTAGCTTTATGTTTAGTTTACAATTTGTGTCTCACCCTGTGCCTGCTAAGCTCAGTCCAAAGGTTGTGTAAGGCTTGAGGGAAAAGTCAAAACCTTTCAGGTTTAAAAATGGCCCGGACAGCACAAAAAACACCAAAAAGAAAAAAATTACATAAGACCCAAAAGATGGTCTGAAGAAGTCTTTTGGACGAAAGACGAAACGTTTCTACTTTTTTTTTTTATGTCCAGAGGACCAGACTAAGCTTTTTTAGAAGTATATTTACAGTTCCACTGTGAAAAAATGATGGGTTCATGAGATTTACAATATTTTACGCAACATCCTACTTATTCTTTCTTTTCTTGTTTTCGTTTGGGCCAACCTTTCTGCTCAGTCAACATCGTAAAAAAATTACTCTGTTTTCTTTGGGAAGCAGGAAGAAAAGTCCATGAAGGAAGTGGAACTGTAACAAGCAGGTTGATGTTTTTTCCTTTTGATAAGATGGGAGTGGGAACTTTCCCTTGTTTGAATATTAACAGTTTAGCATCATCTGTCCGTTTAAGGGTCAGATTTTTTTTCCAAAACAACCAAGGCTCCGTGTGGGAAGGTCATACCTGGGCGAGAAGCCTCTCGCAGACTGGACATATTTCCACTCTACAGTTTGACTCAGACATTTTGTGAGAGAATCCTGATGTTTTCATCAGGTGTTTACATTCAATTTTAAAGAGGTTTCATTCTAAGTAATGTTACAAACAAATATGTTATGCGCTAGCAAAATTTCTCTTGGATTTCTTCAAGAAATAGTACATCTTGTTTTGGGCTTATGTTTACTGATCCAAATCTGGATGTTAGCTCTAAAGTTTAGTTTGTGCGCTTAGTCTAAATTTATTGAAGGGATCTCCAACTAGTTGCACATATTCACCTTAATACATTCTTATTTCACTATTTTACTAAAATTTGTTTGACAAATGAAAACTCCTAATTACTTAAAAGATTATATTTGAATTTTACATTTTCACCTAAGGATGTCAACATTCTTTTTTACCAGTGCAATGCGTTCTGGAGTGATGACATCTATTGGTTGTAGAGGAGTGTAAAACATAATGAGGAATGGTTAAAAAGTTAGAACATGATACAATAAGCTAATATTTTGTATTAATCCTTAAGCACTATATGCTGTATGGGGCAAAACAAATGATATCAAATTATGATGCTAAATTTATTAGCTCTGGAGCTAAAGCCATAGAGAATAGCGCTGGGACTAATTCAATAAATAAATGGTTCCCAGTTGAATCCCAACAGGGGACCTTTCTAGGTAGGTGGATTTTGCATGCTCTCTCCATGCATGTGTGGGTTTTCTCCGGGTACTCCGGTTTCCTCCCACAGAACTGTACTGTACAGTATAGAATGGAATGAACAGATTAGATTTAATCTCATTTGTGCTCTACTGTACAGTTCTGTATTGTACAGTTCTGTACACTATTTAACTGTACATAACTGTACACCACAGAACTGTACTGTACAGTACAGTACAGAATTGTACAGTATACTACATACCTGTTCATAACTGTACAGTACATAACTGTCCTGTCCTGTACACTACTGCAATGTACAGTTATGTACAGTACACTACATAACTGTACTGTATATACCGCCATAGCTGTACTGTACGACAGTACTGTACACTACAGAACTGTACTGTACATTGGGAGTGGTGGTGCAGAGGTTAAGAAGGTGAGCTTGTAATTGGAAGATCGCCGGTTCCCCGGTACCGTCAATATCAAAAATGTGGATAAGTGAAGCAGTCACACCTGTCTCCACCCTCATTTGTCCCACTCTGGGCCCTTGAGCAAGGCCCTTAACCCACACCATCTGCTTCCCCTGGGCCCCCTACATAGCAGCTCTCTGCTCCACACAGAGGGCTGTGGTAGCTCTGTGGTTTGTAGTTGTGTCAGGAAGGGCGTCCGGCTTAAAAACAATTGCCAAGTCTTCGTGCGACTTAAGCCCGAGATACACTCATGCGTCCTCAGGTACGCCACTCTACGTGCGCATTTTGTGCGCATGTGTTTTGCTGATATGCTTCAGCATATGTCAGAAACTATACGCTCGCGTTCTCCTTGTTGTAATATGAGCAGCTGCACACGGAGGGGACTCAACTGAGCTCGCTGATTGGTTACTTGCTGACACGCCTACTGAAATGATTGACAGCCAGCTCATGTAGCGCCTTGAAGACCGCGGCGGTGTTCATGCGGTGTTTCTACTATATATGTTGTAAAAAGTTCTCTCAGAAATAAAAATAATAACAGGGAGTGCTTTTCCTGCAGCACACAGCCCACCAGGGATATTTAAAACATCGCGCACCCAGGTAGGACCTGAATTCATTCATTTCAATCATCGAGTGAACGGAGGAAGAAGCGGTTACTTGACTTTAGGCAAAAAAACAAAAGAAAAGGCCCGATCAGCGATAAAGAAGGGGAATTTATTTAATTTGTGTAACATACAAAACAGTCCGGCGCCGGGGAAGTTTATGTTCAGACACCGCGCATCGCGTATGCGTAGTAAAAAAAAACTTTTGCGCGTACATGCCCTGAGGGGCTACGCGGGGCTACGCTTTTGCCACAGCGTACGTACGCTGCGTATAGGCGTATCGTGAGGACGCTCGAGTGTATCTCGGGCTTTAGTTCACTGTGGCGACCCCGATGAAGGGGGAAGCCGAATGAAAAAAAAACTGTACTTAACTGTACTGTATTGTGCAGTTCTTCACAGCTGTTGCAGATGTGCACATGGCCCTGATTTTCATTTTCTAGGCTTGGACATGGATCAAGTTGGACGTTAGCTGCTGCGGGGACATTTAAACACGAGTTACCTTTTTATTTGCCGTTATAGATTTCAGATTTGTTTTGTGCCGCAAAGGCACGAATGAGATTAAATCTAATCTGTTCATTCCAGCTGTGAACAGGACCAGATCCAGGTGTTCCTGCAAGCTTGTTAACAATAAAAGTCATGTTTTGTATGCACTGGTATTGGACCGAGCCAGAACCACACCCACGGTGCCTCTAAAGTTTCAGCTTGTGATGTGACAGTGAAATCAGAGCGACGGTGCCAATGTCCAGTGTCTGCCAGAGGGGAAGTGTGTCATGCATATTTCTGAGTTTGAGCACCGTCTGCAGCCATGAGAAACCTAAATGTTTTTTTAAAACTGCTTTTCCCTTTGGCTCTAGTTTAAAAAAGGAGAAACTTTGGCGCTAAACTTTGGTACTTTGAAGTAGAATTATGTCTGCTGTTCAGAACAGGTTTATACAAACTCGTTTTGTTTGTAAATTGTAAACCGGGTAGAAAGAAACTCAAGTGCTGAATAATAAAACTTCTCCCCAATGACATGGACAAAAAGTCAAATATAAACATTAAAACTTGAACTTACAGTTTATAATTAATCTATTTTTCACATAAACAAGAAAATATGAGAAGCCAATTTACAACATTATATATTTTGTTTAATTATAAAAGAACAGTGACAGGATAAATCAGATTGGATGACGTGGGGATCAGTGGGAAAGATTTGCACATTCAATATCCTACCTGTTGCTGATAGATCTTTAAATGGACTCTATTTAAAGAAACCGCTAAACTCTGATCAAACTGTTGCGTTGACAGATAGTCCAAACGGAGCTGAGACTAACTTACATTAATAATAATTTACACAATCCATTAATTTTTATGAGCAAAAGTAGCAGTGACTGTAGCACAAAAAAAGTGTGTGTATGCATACATAAGTGTTTTTATATAGCCTACAGTATATGCGTACTGTATATACATAGGCTATTCAAACATATAATGTATATAAATATACATATACAGTACCGGTATCCACATTTACGTGTAATACATCTATGTATATGTAAAAATATATAGGGTCATTTATATGCAATGGTGGGCACAGCTAACCAAGATATTAGCTTTGTTAACGGCTAATTTACAAACAAAAAAATTAGCTTTGCTAACGCTAAACTGAAAAAACAAAACAACAACAGCTAAAGTTAAAGCGTTGCCAGGGCTTTTTTCATTAATTCAACCTTTATTTATACAGGCTAGCCTCGTTGAGCCACGGGGACTCATTTACAAGAGGGACCTGTCTCACTCACACCCAGGGTCAATTTAGAGTTACCAATCAACCTAACATGCATGTTTTTGGTCTGTGGGAGGAAACCGGAGCACCTGGAGAAAACCCACGCATGCACGGAGAGAACATGCAAACTCCACCCAGAGAGGCCCCCGGACCGGGATTTGAACCGGGGACCTGCTCGTTGAGAGGCAGCAGCTCTACCAGCCCACGGCTTAATCCGAGTCGGATGCTGCTGGAACAGGGTCCAGGAACTCTCTTATTTTGACAGGGCGTTCCTGTAACTGCTTGGATCCGGTAACTCTCAGGCTTATTAATAATAACGTTATGAACAAATATGATTGCCTTGAACAAATAAAACTTATATTGGATATGTAAACTGAAAATAATTACATAAACACTCATTTTAAACACAACAGCCACTTATAAGCTTCTTAATATCACATACGAGCTGCCCCTTCAAGTAGTATTCCTGCGTCTACCCTCAAAAAAAACAATCTCAGCCCCTAAAAGAGTGGTGGAGTGAGAGCCGACCGAGCTAGCCAGGCTGTCAAATGTGGTCAGGAGTCCACAGGCACAGGTAGGAGCTTGGAGGTTTCACATGTGAGACAACAGTTGGGCTTGTTTCTGAGCCTGACTTACTTGAAGATTCTGTAAAGGGTGTGGGATGCTTGACAGAAGTGGAGTGTTTACAAATGTAGGTAAACGTAGATGTTTAACAACCCATTAAAATACACCAAAATGCAGGAAATCACATCTACTTTATTCAAAAGTTTAAATTTTCTGGGGGAGGACCCCCAGACAACCCCAGTCACCCTGCTGTCATCCTGCCCACTATTTGAATCGGTTTTGTCTTACTGCTTGGTGGTGTCCTGGTTTGGTGTTTTAACTCTTAAAAACAAGAACTGCCTGAACCAATCAGTCAAATGGTCCAGTGAGTTGTTGGTGAGATGTAGCTAAGCCCAGAATCCTTGTACTTCAGGCAGGTGCAGATTCAGAAGTTATCCACATCCATCTTAACAGATGTGTCTCATCCTCTGCACTGCGAGTTCAGGCTCCGCCCATCTGGATGCAGATATTAGATTCTCAGATGTAAAACTAAGCGGTATAAAAACCAAGTTTGTTCCTGTTGCCATAAGCGTCCAATATTCAATTTAGCATAGCATAGCACAGGGCCATTTTTGAATAATTTTTAAATTATGTTGTATTTATTTTTTATATTTATTGTATGCCTATGTCAAGTCTCTTGTCTGGCAAGAAAGCTGACAGACCTCACTTTAACCAAATCCACCTAAGGGTATAAATGAAGTTGATTGATTGATTAATTTGGTTTGTTTAAGTTAAAATTGTTGGGAAAGTATGGTGTGATGTGAAGGATGCCTAATATATTTTTTGTTTCTATGTGGTGACGTTTGTAAAGTTGCACAGTCAAAAATTAACATCAGTATGTTGGTTTATTTAGCTTTTCATAAGAAAAAAAGTTTATTTTTTCAATGCCACATTTTCATCATGCTATTCATACATTTATAAATGTCATAATTCCCAACTAAATATTTAATTTACAAGATAAATATTTAGTTTAAAAACTAAAAACTTAACTAGCAAGTTGAATATTTAGTTAGTAAACTAAATATTTAGGTGTAAATTTTGTATTTATTTATACATAAATATTTTATTTATACCTAAATATTTAGTTTACTAAGTAAATATTTATTTTATACCTAAACATTTAGCTAGTGAACTAAATGTTTAATTTGCTAACTAAATATTTAGCTCATACCTAAATATTTAAATTCAAGTTATATATTTAGCTAGCAAATTAAATATTTAGCTAACAAGTAAAATAATTAGTTTATTAACTAAATATTTAGATATAAATTAAATATTTAATTTATACCTAAATATTTAGTTAGTGAACTAAATATTTAATTTGCTAACTAAATATTTAGCTCAGATCTAAATATTTAAATTGGAAGGTAAATATTTGCTAGCAAGTTAAATATTTAGCTAACAAGTTAAATATTTAACTAGCAAATTTAAAAAAAATATAGGTCCGAGGTAATATTTAGTTAGGAAATTAAATGTTTAATTTGCAAAATATATATTTAGGTCCGAGCTAAATATTTAGTTAGCTAAATATTTAACAACAATAATACCCTAAATATTTAGTTAAAGTTAAATATTTTGCTAGTAAACTAAATATGTAGGTGTAAATTAAATATTTAATTTATACCTAAATATTTAGTTTACTAACTAAATAATTAACTTGCTAGTTAAGTTTTTAGTTTGTAAACTAAATATTTTTCTTGTAAATAAATATATAGTTTACTACCTAAATAGTTAGGTATAAATTAAATATTTAGTTAGTGAACCAACTATTTAGGTGTAAGTTAAATGTTTAATTCATACCTAAATATTTAATTTACTAACTAAATGTTTAGGTATAAATTAAACATTTAATTAACACCTAAATATATAGTTTGCAAACTAAACATTTAACTTGCAAGTTAAGTATTTAGTTTGTAAAATAAATATTTATTTTTTAAATTAAATATTTTGTTGGGAATTATGATATTTATAAATGTATGAATAACATGGTGAAAATGTGACTTTGAAAAAATAACACTATTTTTTTCTTATTACAAGCTAAATAAACCAAAAATATTTATGTTAATTTTTGACTGTGCAACTTTACAAACGGCACCCCATAGTTTTCACTTTGGAGATTGTTCAAGCCTAAGTTGTTGTTTGTTTGTAGTTATTTTATATATTTTTTAATAAGGGGCAGATGTAATAATTTTTTTCTTTCTTTCTGCTCCTTTTTCATTCAATGATTGAAATTTTTTATGAATATGTTTTGTTTCTATTAAATGAATGAATAAATACAAAAATTAATTTGCGTTCCATCATCGATCGGTTTATAAATTCAACCCTGGCTGTCGCTGACACTGTAAAACTGTAATGTGACAATGTTGTAAGTGAACACAAGTGTTCATAAATCACAGGTAAATCACTTACGACACCATTTAAAATCATTTTCTTTTTTTAGGAGCCTGTCAGCCTGTGGACAGGTGGGAAGTTGTAAATGAAGAAAAGAAAATCAATTTAAAATGTAAATTATAGACAACTTTTGCAGGTAAAAAAAAAAAATACATAATCGATTTGAGTCCATATAAGAATGTTATTTATCAGGAATTAAAGAAGATATCTCATCATCCTGGTCACTGAGGGGTAACAAGGTGGAACGGAGCCAGGCGGTGGTTTGACAGATACTGTAAATAACACAGCAGGAAGTAAAGTTGAGGCGGGACAGTAGGTGAACCGGGGGTCACACGTGGCTTTGATGTTTCAAGACAAAGAGGCTCCACATGATGATGGTGTTTGAAATGCTTAAACAGGTTTCTTTGTGTTTAACTGTGACAAAAGTTTTTTTCATTTATTTTGTGGCATTTCTCTAAAAAATCCTTTCTTCATGCAGTCAGAGTGAAATGACTGATGCCGACAGCAGAAGTTCTCTAAATAAAACCCAATTGTAAATTAAAGATGAAAGGTTTAGTGCTCCTCCTGACACTGATATAATTAGTTCCACTTGAGAAATAAAAACGTAGCGGTTCAGGTTACACCTTCATAGGGATCTCCGGTTTGTTGGAACAGTTTACCTTAGTTGACAAACTATTAACAAGAACAAGGTCATAAAAATACTGTTGGCTGTTTAGTTTTTACAGTAAAAAAAAACTGATGGGCAAACGTCCCCATTTTATTTAAGTTGCAATGAATTTTGGGTAATTTATGTAGCTAGATTGTCGGTGCGAGCTCCATTCAGCTTGAAATAAAATTTTGGACATTATCCAAGTGTGTTTTATTTAATTCAGTTCAGTTTATTTACCGGTATGTAGCTCCAAGTCACAACCGAAGTAATCTCAGGGCACTGAATAGAAACATTCATATACAGTATATACATATATATATACATATATATACATATACATATACATATATATACATA
>JBBPBX010018445.1:0-7500 GCA_038048925.1 Garcialebias charrua | reverse complement strand
TGCATTTCCATCAAGAACTCATACATTGCAGTTATCAGGTGAACCTGCAGGCTCCTCTCTGAGAAGAAAAAAAAAACTTTCTGAATTTACACAAATTATTTTAATGAGTTTGTGACAAACATCCATAAACCTTTACCAAAATTGCCCTGACAGGGGAGTGGCGGCGCAGATTGTAATTGGAAGGTTACTGTCTCAACCTCCCGAACTTGCAACATCAAAATGTGGGTCAGAAAGGTGAAGCACCTCCACCCTTGCTTGCCCCACTTTGGGCCCTTGTGCAAGGCCCGGCCTTAACCCCCACCATGTGCTCCTCCAGGTGCCTCAGATGGCAGTGCTCTGCTCCACACAGAGGGCTGTGGTAGCGCGGTGGTCTGTGGCTGCGTCAGGAAGGGCATACGGAGTTAAAACTATTGCCAAGTCTTCATACAAGTTAATTTGCTAGTCCCTGTTGAAGGGAGCAGCCACAAAAAAATATATATACAAATACAACAATGTTTTTATCTTTAAATGGGCCAAGTTAAATGCTGTACACACCAGTGCAGTGGTTAATATTTTGACCACCAGTATGTTGTGGGTTTGATCTGGAATAGATTGGCAAGGGGTGGGGAGTGTGGTTTTTACCACCAGTCCAGAAATATCCATGTTTGGTGAGAATGTGTTCAAATGGCTGTTTATTTCTACGTTAGCCCCATGATCCGGCAAACCTTTGACTTTGAAAAGGACAAATTTGCTACAGATTAAAAAATAAATTAGAAACGCAAGGCAAAGCATCAGGGTTGGGGTAGAACGGGTTAATTTGTCAGCATAAAACGTTACAACACCAACACAGTATATTTAACAAATGACATTTAACCACTTACTGTAATTTTATGTTTTAATCTGCTAATCTGCTAATCACTAACACAAGCAAGTGTGTGCTTTGGTCAGCGTCATGATCAAATTACAAATCCCATGATGATAAGGGTGCTGGGAGTCACAGTATAGGAAAGGAAGCCATATTTTTAATTATTTCCACATTGCAGCATTCTAAAAATGTGCATATTTGTTTATTTGCAATTTAAACACACGAGGCAATGAACTAATATACAAAGTAATTAATAGTCCACACATAGCAGACAGGTGTGGGCTAATTATGGTGTCAAGCTGGCACTTCTGGTTGATTTCTGGTATTGTAAGTGATTTATCAACCAGATGTGGGCCAGGTCTGACTGTGATGGAGCAGTCCTGACTGTGGTTTGGTTTATGTGGTCCAAATCTGTCAGTGCCACAGTTGGCCCAGTTATTGTTTGGCTTATGTGGTCCAGATCTTTCTCATAAAAGCATACAGTACATTCATTCATCCTTTATTTATACAGGTTAGTCTCATTGAGCCTCGAGGACTTGTTTAAAAGGGAGGCCTGATTTTAATAAAGAAAGAAGCCAACAGTAGACAATCGTAAAACAAAGCATATAAATTGAATAAATAAGTAGAAGAACATGATGTAAAAAATGAAACAAAAACAGATAGATTATAAAGCAAATATAAAATACTAAAAACAGGAACATGTCTAGGTAGTTCTTGAGATCACTGTGTTGTTCCTGTAAGATCATCCTGCCTTTCTGGATAAATGTGGTTTTTAGGGAATAATATGTGCTTTTTAAAGCCCATTTTAAACTAGAAAATTGTATTTCCTGCAAAATAAAGTGTGACTTGCTGAAGAGCTTGCTAAAAAAAAGCTGACATTAGCTAAAATAAATGCTGAAATGTAGCTGAAATGGTAGAAAAAGTCAACGTTAGCAAAAGAAAGAAGAAAAAGCAGAAATAAGTGCAAAATGTAGCAAATTAGCTTAAAAAATATAAATAAATTAAAAAAAAAAGTAGTTGAAAAGGCGGAAAGAAGTTTAAACTACCAGAAGGAAGTGGAAGGAGATAAACTGAGCAAAAATATATGTTGAAAAGCTGTAAAAGCTATATGTAGGACAAAAACAGCTAAATAGTACATTCGACGAAACTGTAGAAAAAGCTGAAACTAGCATTAATAAACTGAATTGAGCATAACAAGCTGAAATTAGTAGAAATAAGTTGATTAGGCTGAAAGAAGTGGAAATTATCTGAAAACTGCTGAAAATACAAAGTACCTTAACAGTGCTAAATTAGCAGAAGAAAGCAATTAGGATGAAGGAAGCAGCATTGCAAGTGTGAACCATCAGCAATGTTTGACTTATTTTTAAGTCTCACCCACCATCTCCCCACTCTTCTCTACTTAGTATTCCAGACTAAATATGTGTATTAAAACTTATAAACACATAAATTTTGCTTCCTGTTGTCAAGACCATGAACAAACTCAGAAACTTACCTGCTGTTTTGAGCAATGACAATACCAGAGTCACAGTGAATTGTCTCGTTTTTTAATCATTTAATGTTCTAGATTAAGGAGTAACTTGGAAATATAATAGAAGTGTAAGTGCAAAGATTGTAGCTTCCAACACCCCAGGCTAAAAGACGCAGTTATTGCTAAGTTTTTCTTGAGACTTATTGTCCCATCATCATGGATTCAATTTGACTACCGTATATTTTGCCTTACCCGTCGCACCGCCCTGTAAGTCGCATCAGTCCAAATATGTCTAAAGTGGAAAAATGCGTAAATATGTTGCATCTATTGTGCGTCACCGCTGATGCATGGCGTTTGCATGGCGCATCGTGAGAGCAGCTGAGAAGATTGTCGGCACCTCCTTCCCCTCTCTGCAGGACTTACACAGCAACCGCCTCCCTCGGAAAGCCCTCTGCATTGCAGGTGATCCCACACACCCACTACACAGCTGCTTCAGACTGCTGCCATCAGGGAGGAGACTGAGAAGTCTCCAGGCTCGAACCAGCAGACTGAATGACAGCTCTGTTCATCAGGCAGTCAGGTATGGAAGCGGTTATGTCTCATATTTAAAACTAAAATGGATTAGCAGAAATGCTTTTTCATTTCAAAGTCAAGCAGCATTTTTTGACTCATAAATAAAATTTAAAACGAATAATCCAAACTGCATTTTCATTTTCTTCTTCGAGACTGCTCAATTTGTAAATTAATCAAAATGATAAATAAAATAACGTTTAACATTTAATTTTCAAAACATGTCCCAGTAAAAAGTGACCAAAATTCATTTTGAAATGTCAATTTTTCAAATTAAAATGAAATAGCAGAAATGCTTTTTCATTTCAAAGGCAAGCTGCCTTTTTTGTCTCATAAATAAAATTTAAATTAAATCATTTTCATTTTATAAATCAACACTGCTCATTGTGTAAATTAATTAAAAAGATAAATAAAATAACGTTTAACATTTAATTTTCAAAACATGACCCAGTAAAAAGTGACCAAAATTCATTTTGAAATGTCAATTTTTCAAATTAAAATGAAATAGCAGAAATGCTTTTTCATTTCAAAGGCAAGCTGCCTTTTTTGTCTCATAAATAAAATTTAAATTAAATCATTTTCATTTTATAAATCAACACTGCTCATTGTGTAAATTAATTAAAAAGATAAATAAAATAACGTTTAACTTTTAATTTTCAAAACATGACCCAGTAAAAAGTGACCAAAATTCATTTTGAAATGTCAATTTTTCAAATTAAAATGAAATAGCAGAAATGATTTTTCATTTCAAAGGCAAGCTGCCTTTTTTGTCTCATAAATAAAATTTAAATTAAATCATTTTCATTTTATAAATCAACACTGCTCATTCTCTTTCTAACCTGCTGGAAACTGCTTTTCGTTTTCAGCCTCACCCCCCTCCTGCGTTATGTGTAACTTAATTCAAATGCAAACGAAAACCAAATGGCGCAGGAGAGTGACGTCATGCTGCTTCCATACACCGTCCAACAGAGGGCGTGGCATAACAGCATGTGGAGTTCCGCCCAGTCTTCCGCTTCTTTTACGTTGGGGGTCATAGTTCAACATGTCGCTCTCTCAAATAGCACGATCCTTATCACAATTAGCTTCCAATGTAGAGGAAAATGCAATTTCTCAGTCGGACTTACGTGATAGACTTGAGCAGATCACAGAGAACTTGGCTGCATATTCTGCCGTCACCAATACCGATGTCAACGAGGTTGCCCTAGCTAACCTGCTCTCAGTCCTTGATGAACTCGACAACGCGTCTCGTGAGAGGGGGCGACCAGCCATCAACATTCCTTTCGGTGTGATAGAAGGGTATTTATTACATGGCGTCAAAATAAAGTCCATAGCCAAGATTTTTGGCGTAAGCCGCCAGACCATCCATCGGAGGATGAAAAGTAATGGATTGAGGTAAGCTCATTATTATTATATTACAGTATATTTGTTGTGCCAATATTTGTTGAGGACTGTACACTAACTAATTATAAGGGATGACCAAGTGTGTGCACGGCTAAAACTGGTGGATTATGCATAGCAATTAATAAACATTAATCACAATGAATTAAATAAACATTTCATCATGTCACCCTGGCTAAACTTTGGTAGCATTTTATTTCCTTTCATTATACTCTTGCTTGTGATGCTATTGTTTTGATATTAGGCTATTTTTGTTTTTCGTGAATCACTTGAGTTATTTTTTACATGAAATGCTATACCGGTATAAATAAACTTGCATTCCCTTATTGAGGTAATTTTAGCAGTAGTTCTGTTTATCAGGACTGGGTTATTCCATCCAGGGAACAGTGACATATCCCAGGTGATCCTTCTTCATATTACAGGCCGCTAATAAAAGGCCAAAAAAATCAACAATAACAATCCTGTCATAGATCATCATGTCTCAAACCTGGTACCAAACAGCAATCACATGTTCAACGGAAAATCATTTAACAGCATCACTGAAAAATCAATAATGAACCATCTATTTTGCAATGATCATTTCATAACCTTGTGTTTTTGTTTGTTCAGAAAGTCGGACGTGTATTCTGCAATGAGTGATGAAGAGCTAGATGCCATCATTGCAGAAATCCGATTAATTCACCCAAACACAGGGTACCGACTGATGAAATGGTACCTTCGTGCCTATGGACTACTTGTGCAAAGTAAGTTTGATATTACATTAATCTTTATACAGACGTGGATGAAAATATTAGCACCCTAAGGATAGAAATGTGTTTCAGTACTATTGAAGGCAAAAAACACGATTTAAAAATTGAAAAAAAAAAAATAAAAAAATACTTTTCAAAAATGATTTAGAAATACTTCTCTTTGAAAAAAATGCATTTTCAGAGTAGTAATTTACAATGTGTATGCAATACTTTCTTTAAATTCTACACATCACAGCACATACATCATCAGCTGTCTAAGGTGTCACAGGGCAGCACTGCACAAGGCTGGCCATTGTAGTGGTTTTTCATACAAAAAATGTTTCATTGTAAACACTGACATCTTTAATTATCAAAATAATTAAAAGACAATATGTGATTGAAATAAGACAGTGCTGTAATTTTTTATGTATTTTCTGTTTTAGATTTAACATTTTTCTGTTGTTCTTGTTTGTTGCAGCCACAAGAGTACGCGACGCCTTAAGAAGAGTGGACCCATTTGGGACTGAAATTCGAGCTATGGCCAATCGCACCCTGAGAAGAAGACAATACTCTGTTCCTGCACCAAATGCAATGTGGCACATAGATGGAAACCACAAATTAATACGGTTCTTATTAAAAAACTTTTAAAATACTTGGCCATAGGATACATTGAGTTGTTCCATTCTTTGTAAAAATATTCATCATTGTATTCTACCTTATTTTTTGTGTCAAATGAACCTTCTTCACACTTAGTTCTGATGCTTTATCTTTTTCTTTTTTTACCTGTATAGATGGAGATTTGTCATTCATGGTGGAATAGATGGCTTCAGCCGTTTAATTGTTTATCTGTCTGCTGCAACAAACAACCGAGCTTCTACAGTGTTGGAGAGCTTCGTTGGTGCCATCCACAAATTTGGTTTGCCATCACGTGTACGTTCCGACAAGGGTGGTGAGAATATTGAAGTTGCCTACTTCATGGTGGAACACAGAGGAGCCAACCGCAACTCGCACATTACTGGACGAAGTGTACATAACCAGCGGTACGTTTTCTATTACAGTGTGTTATGAGAAAACCTTTCCAGGAGGAAACCCATGTTATTATTCCCAAACATTTATTCATGTTGTTCCTATGCAAAGACTCTCACAGTCTCGTCTCACTCTCAAATTCTGTTTTCTCTTACATAATGGACCACAATGTATTGAAAATAGCATGACTGTCAACTCTCTTTGCTTAAGAGGGCTTTTGTTGTTGTTTTTCTTTTTACATTTACAAATTTTCTAGTATATTTTCAACAGATCTCTCTTCAGTGGCTTTAAACAATTGTTAATTTCCTGGCAAAAAACAATGCAGACATGTTCCAGTTTTTAGTTTTCTACACCGCTTGAAAATCTAGCTTTTTTATTTTGCAACTCCACCTTATAATTACCATTTTATTTTCACTTGTTAAAACATTTTTAATTTTTATGCATCCTTTATGATTGTCTATTGTTGTCGTTTTCCACTCTCGTCATCTCTGTTAAAATTTAGGTCTCTTGTAAATGAGTCCCTGAGGCTCAATGTAACTAACCGGTATAAATAAAGGTTTAATGAATCCATTTCTTAATCATGTCACTTGTTCTTCCAGGATAGAGCGCTTATGGAGAGATGTGTACGTGCAAGTCCTTGACACATTCCACACTCTCTTTAACAACATGGAGCGACAATTTCTTCTAAATCCAGATGATGAGAGGCATCTTTTTGCCCTCCACTGGGCTTTTCTGCCACAACTACAAAGACAACTTGCCTTTTTCATGGATGCATGGAACCATCATGGCATCCGAACAGCAGGTAGTCAGTCTCCCAACCAACTTTGGACATCATCCATGCACCTTCAAGATCCGGATCAGGTATGTGAAAGCAGTTGAGTGCATCAATTCAGAAACCTTCCTAAAGTATTAATTTTAAAGGCCTAAAATGAAATGGCTACATTATATGATATTGATACTTAGGCTAACTTCAACTTGTTGAAAATGTCATTTGAAAATCTGAAGACACCATAGCTTTTAATTAAAGTCTCAACAAAACTTGTAAAATATTAAGAATCCTAAAATTCATATTGTCTTATGTGTTCAGGTGGAGGCAGATTATGGTATTGACTGGGATGGACCATACAGCTTTGATGGCCTTGGAGGTCAACCAGAACGTGTTGAAGTTCCCCAAGTGATCCTGCAGCGACACCTGACTGAGGAGAACATGGCTAGCTTACCTGACCCCAATGTGCCCTTCATGGATGCACTCAATGTTTATACAGGGACACTGCATCAGTTGATACAGTGACCACCTGAACTGGATGAGTGCAAATGACCAAATGTAAAAAATGCATGAACATGAAGGAAGCTTAACATAATGCTTGTCTTTATTACCCAAACTAACATTTTATACATTTGTTAATAAAACAGTGCATTGAAATCATTCCTGTTACTTTCGTAACCCCACCACCCAAAAAGAAAAA
>JBBPBX010018444.1:33475-45614 GCA_038048925.1 Garcialebias charrua | reverse complement strand
CAATGTTTATTTTTCTTCTCACCCGCAGAACAAAAAGGGCTCAGCCATCCTCATTAATAAGAAACTCCCCTTCACTTTGGTGTGTGAGGAAAGAGACTTGGAAGGTAGATTTATTCTGATTAAGGGTTTAATTGCTGGCCAATCTATAACTATACTTAACGTTTATGCCCCTAACAACGATTCACCTAATTTCATTTCGCAAATAATTTTACTGTTTAACCAGCATTGTGACGGTCTGGGCTTGCTGGCGGGCGACTTCAATTGCATAATGAATGCGGGTTTAGACAAATCCTCTTTGGCACCTGTATCCAACCATAAAGCCTCCTCTGCTCTTAGAGAACTAGGTTCAGACATTGGGCTGATCGATGTGTGGCGTCAACTGAACCCTAAAGTAAAAGACTACTCTTTTTATTCACATCCTCATAACTCATACTCTAGAATTGATTATTTTTTTATCCCCAAAAGTTACTTACATTCTGTTCTGTCTTGCTCTATGGGTTCAATTGCTCTTTCAGATCATGCCCCTATTTATTTACAACTTGATTCCGCTTTTAATACTGTGAGGACTCCCACCTGGAGATTTAATACCTCGTCCCTGAACAATAACCCTTTTTGCACCTTTGTTAAGAATGGTCTTTTACAGTATTGGTCTGATAATGAATTGTCCCCAGTTTCTTCTGCCATGATTTGGGATGCGGCCAAGGCCACTCTACGAGGGCAGCTCATCTCTTACAGCGCATTTCAGAAAAGAGTTCTGGAGGAAAATAGAAAAAAACTGGAGAACGAGGTGTCTAGGTTGGAACATATACATAAACAGTTTCCTACGTCAGGGAATCTCAAGACTTTAATCGCTGCTAGAACAAAACTAAATATGGACTATACCCGCCATGCCCAGAAGCTGTTACTTTATACTAAACAGAAATATTACGAATTTGGTAATAAGTCAAGCCGTTTGCTTGCCTATCAATTAAAGAAACAAATTAATGATCGCTCTATTAACAGGATAAGAACATGTAATGGGGACGTTACTTGTGACCCATCTGCTATTAATAACACCTTCAAAGATTTTTATAAAACTCTCTACACGGCTGGTAAAACCGAGTCAGATATTGGTTCTTATTTAGATGGTATTCCCCTGCCCTCAATTTCAGAAGAGGCTGGCTCTGCCCTTGATGCGGCCTTTACACCTGAGGAGGTCTGGATGGCAATCCAATCGATGCCGAATGGAAAGTGTCCTGGTCCAGATGGATTCCCACTGGAATTTTATAAGAAATTTTGGCCCGAGATTCATCCCATACTTTTACCTGCCATAAACAACATATTAGTAGAAGGGGTTCCTCCATCCTGGAATTTGGCTTCCATCAGTTTATTGCTGAAGAAAGATAAAAATCCCTTGGATTGCACATCTTATAGACCTATCAGTCTCCTTAATGTTGACTACAAAATTGTTGCCAAGGCGCTGGCGCGGAGACTAGAAAAAATTCTTCCAAATATAATAAACCCTGATCAGACGGGTTTTGTGAAATCTAGATATGGAACAGATAATGTGCGTCGTACACTGAATGTCATTCATTATCTTAATCAGCATAAAGACCCTGCTCTGATTGTCTCTCTCGATGCAGAAAAGGCCTTTGACCGGGTAGAATGGCCCTTTTTATTCTCTGTTTTACAGAAATTTGGGATGGGGCCTAATTTTATTAACCTGATTAAAGCCTTTTATTCCAATCCAGTAGCCATGGTAAACACTAATGGCTTTCTGTCAGATGGTTTTTCTGTTCAGAGGGGTTGTAGACAGGGGTGTCCCCTGTCACCTTTGTTGTTTACGTTGTTCATTGAACCTTTAGCGGAGATTATTAGATCCAGTACGGACATATCTGGAATTAGAATAGGTGGAGATAATCATGTGATTTCTCTTTTTGCGGATGATGTCCTTTTATACTTGAAAAACCCAGATACATCAATCCCGGCGGTACTTAGCTCCATAGATAGGTTTGGTGTCCTTTCAGGTTATAAGATTAATTTAGGTAAGTCTGTTGCTTCTCCTTTCAATATTCCTCAAGATATGGTGCTTCAGTCTACCTTTCGTATGTCTGAAAAAGGGTTCAAATACTTAGGCATTTTTGTCACTCCTGACCTGAAAGACTTATTCTCTTCAAACTACTCCCCCCTAGTTCTGAACATTAAGAATGATCTATCGAAATGGTCTACTTTACCTATATCACTTCTCGGTAGGGTTAATACAATAAAAATGAATATTCTCCCTCGTTTAAATTATTTATTTCAAAATCTCCCTTGCTACTTGTCTCTCACATTTTTTAAATCCCTTAATTCTCAAATTTCTCGTTTCATTTGGAACAATAAGCATCCACGAGTTAAGTTTTCCACGCTTACTAAACCCAAACATTTGGGAGGTTTGTCTCTACCCAATATGCAGCTTTATTACTGGTCCGCTCAGCTTAAAACTATGTCTGACTGGTTTTCTAGTAGAGACAACTGTTTATGGCTTGACCTTGAGTCTTTATCATGCAGTCCCAGAAGGTTAAGCTCCCTCCCCTTTATCAATAATTTAGATCAACTGGATACAGTAAAGGAAAATGTGGTAGTTTACAGTACTTTATTAGCCTGGAAAGACATAAAGAAATACCTGAACATCCCTTCATTTCTCTCGATTCGATCCCCTCTGACTTTAAACCCAGACTTACCAGTTTCCGTTAGAAGTATTGGCTTACTGAATTGGTCCTCTTCTGGTCTGACTGACTTTTCTGATCTTTTGATTTCTGGATCTATTAAATCATTTAATCAAATCAGGGACGAGAGTAACATTCCTCAAAAAGATTTTTACAAATACCTTCAAATACGGCATTTTATGGAGTCATTGTTTAGGTCTAATGCTTTTCGTAGGGAGTTGACTGATCTGGAAAATACTCTGGTTTCAACCAAACCCCCCAAGGGTCTGATCTCTAAGTTCTATGTATCCTTACTTAGTTCTGAACCATCAAGTTTTGACTCTGTCAAGCGGCTATGGGAACAGGATCTGGAGGTGAAATTTAGTTCTTCAGATTGGCTCAAGATTTGCAGGGGAACCTTTCCTCAATGTACTTCTATTTCTATACATGAACAAAATTTTAAATTATTTTACAGATCTTACTATACCCCTGTTCGCCTTCAGAGAATGTTCCCCGACCGCTCCAACTTGTGCTGCAAATGTTTGAAGCATAGAGGTACTTTTTTCCACCTGTTTTGGTCATGTGACTTACTGCAGACTTTTTGGAAGGGCATTCATTCGGTGACTGAAAAGATTTTGGGTGGTTGCTTTTCTTTATCTCCTATATTTTATCTCCTAAATGTTTCCCCTAATCATTTGGATGCACAGTCTAAATCTTTGTTTATAATTCTTTGCTTTCTTGCCAAGAAGTGTATTTTGCTACAATGGATTTCACCACATCCCCCCACAGTAAACATGTGGCTCACGCAGATATCTGTTATCCTTCCTTTAGAAAAGCTGACCCACGATCTTAATCACAAATCAGAAATATTTCTGACATTATGGGGTCCTCTTGAGTCTTTCCTGCTTGGTTCCTAGGATTTTAGTATTTAATTATGTTGTATAGCTCTATTATAGCTCAGACCAAAAAACATGCTTGTTAGGCTGATTGGTGACTCTGAATTGACCCTAGGTGTGAGTGTGAGAGTGGATGGTTGTTTGGTGTGAGTGAGACAGGTCCCTCTTGTAAATGAGTCCCCGTGACTCAACGAGGCTAGCCTGTATAAATAAAGGTTGAATGAATGAATGAATGAATGAATTTGTTCTTGTTGTTTTTTATTTTTATTTTTATTATTTTTTATTATTATTATTATTATTTTTTTATTATTGCTGTTCCTCATTTATTTTGATGGCTGTAAGGTGATATTGACTGGAGGAAGAGTCTGAGACCTTAATTCTTGTTTATGTGGAGTATCTTGTTGTAGTTCTATTTTTGTATGTGGGTATGTGTATATGTGTGGTGTGTGTGTGTGTATGTAGACAGCACAGGGTTTTTCTTTTTTTTTTGTATGTGTTTTGTAAATAATTGAAAATCAATAAAAAAAATAAAAAAAATAAATAATCTGTTTTAACTGTACAAAATCACGTTTTTGGATCATTAAAAGCAGCTAAGCTAAGAAGCTAAGCTACAAGCTAAGCTAACAGGCCGACCACGGGGAACAAATTTCTGTCTTGTCAAAGCTCCAAAATTCACAGTTGAAACCCATGCTTTCGTGTAAAAAGTTGTTTTTCTCTGCAAAAAGAAGCTGAAAACTTGTTTACTGATTTATTTTTTTTATTAAAAGCTTTGGGTGAAAAATGCTATGCTAAAGAGCTCAAAACATATCGAGCGTCTGCCATTTTGAGAACCAAAAAAAAAGGAACAAGAGACAGCTCATGCCACATCAAGGGGCCTCCCTACCATTTTTCTTAAAGAGACACGCTGCTCGCTCCCTCACTATCCATCCTTCAGTTCAAACAGTCTTATACTTCTATCGAGTGGTCAAAAACAGGTACTACACACAAAAAAATAATGAATATTTCTTCTTAAATTTGACAATAATTACTACGGTAAGTATTGTCAAATTTCAAACAATATTATTGTTTATCGCAATGATTTCTGAGATAACTAATTGCCCAGCAAACTTTTCATGACAGGCCTACATGTAAGTGGAGAAAATACCATTTGAGTGTTGTATAACTTTTTTCATTTACCCTTTATTTATACAGGTAGTCTCATTTAGCCAGGAGAACTCATTTTCAAGAGAGACCTGTTAATTGCAATTACTGTAAATTGATTACTTCTACAGGCATGTGCAGTATATTGAACAGTGTATGACAGCATAGTACCATGAATGCACAATTTTACCCAAGATGCACTCTTTTAAAAAGTGCAAATTTAATGTATTTTGTTGCTTTAATAGTGTTTCCATCTTTTGTGTTGCAGAGTTATGAGTGTGTGTGTCATTCGGGCTGGGAGGGGAAATACTGCCAACAAGAAACTGATGAATGTTTATCACAGCCCTGCAAAAACAATGCCACCTGCACAGACCTTCTCAACAGCTACAAGTAGGTGTGGGATTTGGCCTGAGGGCAGCGTCCTCATGAGGTGCATCAGCCATTTCATAAATTCAGAAAAAGAAGCTGTTTAGTAATGGCAATATGTCCTTCTGCTGACAGTAGAGATAATGAATTGCAGATGGCAGGTAAAACAAATGAGTCAATCAATGGCTCACAGCATGAAAAGGGTTTCAGGGGATCTTTGACTCAGTGGAGAAGAAACCTGCTTTGGCTCACGGCCTCCTCTCGCCAAGGAGATGGAAAAGTGCTTCAAAGTGGAAAAGATGGGGGATGGAAAAGAATGAAGGGTGAAGTGGTTGCTAGTGTTCTGGTACTCACTGCCAGTGAGTAAAATACCCACCTGCCATAAGAACAAGCACTTTAAACTCACACACTTTCTGCGTCTCTGTTTCCTTCTCTCTATCTGTGCCTGGCTTGTGAGCAATTCCATTTACTTCACACTTAGAGCTCTAACCTCCTGTGTCCCGCATTCAGTCATCCTGAATTAAAAGCTGCTCTGACGAGGGGTGCAATTAACCTGTAAATCTCCCACACTGTCTTAGACAAAGATACAGGACCGGATTTTAGTTGTGTGTAACAAAATGTGCCACATCTTCATAGTACAACATGTGTAGCCCTTTAACAAAGTTAGAACCTTTAGTATGGATGTTGAGTCCGCACTCTCACTGTAATTTTTATGTTTAGTGTTTTCCATCTGTTTTATAATCAAACTACTTCTGTATACTTTGTGCAATATTAACCATCCACAAGCCTATATCAAAATGTTCTGTATATTGTAAGGGTTGAATGACTACATATTTTGTTATAGCCAGCGGCTCGGCGCTGATCACTTGACACACTGACTGCAACTAGTCGACGTGAAAATTTTAAACTTGCGTGATCTCCTAGGATCGACTAGTCTATTCAACCCCTAGTATCTTTTTCTGTTTCTTTGAGTTTTTAGCTTGTGTTCTGCTCATTTTAGCTTGTATTTTGCTAATTGTAGCCTATGTTCTGCTTCTGCCTCTTTAAACTTTAACAGCTCAGTTTTAGCTTCTTCATTCGATTCAAGCACTCAACAGTCACACTGATTTTTTTACAGAAAAATCCTTTTCTCTGGTTTATTTAGCATTTGTTTTGATTTATGTCGGATTTCCACAGCCGTGCTAGCTCTCCTGTCTTGTGTATTTCAGGTGTTTCTGCTCGCCAGGCTGGACAGGTGTGGACTGTGCAGAGGAGGTGAATGAGCGTGATTCTGGGCCCTGTCTAAATGGAGCTGAGGGCAAAGAGTCAGACATACCTGGGGAGTTTTCCTGCACCTGTCCCCCCTTCTTCACTGGCTTCCTATGTGAGCAGCCTTATGACCCATGTGACCCCCTCCACAATCGCTGCCTGCACAACTCCACCTGCCTGACACGCTCCAATGGAACAGCCTCTTGCAGCTGCCCAGCTGGTGAGTGAGCACACCGTCACAGGTTTATACTCACAGGGTTTTCCTTTTAGCTCTCTTTCTACACATTACTGAGAATTTTAAAAGGTTGCTAAAAAAAAAAAAGCTTAAATATACATAGCTCATTAAAAAATAGATTAAACTTATTTTCACCTTCAATCTGAAATGCTTTTCTAAAATAACTTTATAAACAGAGACATAAATGTCTGATCTACCAATCTGTACTTCCTACCACAGTAAATAGTGGACAAGACATACTAGCTGTCAACGAACAAATTTCTTTCTTGTTTTCAATGATTCAGTTGCTCAATTTTCTTTCCTTTACCCCCATCCATTAACTCAACTCTAGTCTTAACAAATCACTTCTGAGAAAACCCATTACACCGAATCAACCCCCCCCCCCCCCAAAAGTTCCTTTAATCACGTCTCTTTATTTTCAGTATGTAACAGTTGCAGAAAACTGCTGTTTTACTATTCACTTTCTTGTTATGAATGATCAAGAATAAAAGCATAAAGGAATTAATCACACACAAATGTGCTTTGATTTGGTTTCTAGTGTTGTTTACAGCACCTTTTGATTAAAAATAAATGCACATAGGTGCTTTCTTAATGAAGGACTTGCAAATTTGTTACTGAAAACTGCAGACTGATTCATGGAAGCATCCATTATTGACCATCCTTTCATTTGATTGTGAATAAACTATTTATTGTTGAAAATGTTATTTTCTAACATTCATACTTGTCGATGCACAGGTTAAGATGTTATAAGGCTGCGCTGTAACTAATGGCTCTATCAGCACAGAGATGAAACGATGATGCCAGATATAAATAGAGCAGCTGGGTGAGTTTCAGAAAGCTTCCTTGGAGAGGACTAGTAAATTGGGAACTGGCTGCATACATTAGAACAAGAGCTTTGCGTGGGCTTGGTCGTTTTCATTTCACACAAGCGACTGTGATGCACTACTCTTCCTTATTATTCACCTTAAAGCCAACCTACATAGCGACAATTCAACAACCAGAGCCGTTATACAACTCTTGGCTTTACTTGTTTACCATTCAATGTAGGTTATGTGTCAAGGTAATTGTGGAGGCCTTACATTATCCTCAGGCATTCTTAGATTTAGAATTAGTCTGGGTACATCTGCGACATTCCATCTCTAGCTCGTCTAATGCAAATTGCATCCCACACTTTGTAGATGGACTCTAAACTCTTAATTATTGTCAAGGTTGACTAAGCATTTAGTGCATGGCATTTAGATTTGTTCATTTGATTTTTTGCAACCAATTAAAACTGAAAATTTACACATAAATAGCAATGCAAGTAGAAGTAGTTTGGCATTTGGCATACAGTTTTCAGTATTTACATAAAAAGCATAAAGCAATATGTAGTCTGCAGGTGCAAGAGAACATCATAGCAACTGCATGAATAGAAATCAACACGTCAGTGTATATCAATGAATTGCACAGCTCAAGGTGGATGCATGATGGAGCAGCTCTGTTACTTTCATTCTGGGATGTTACTTTTGAAAACTTCTATTCCTTTTTTTGATGATATTTCCTCTGTTATCAGATGCTGTGCAGCTGGAAGGATTTTTACTGAAGCTTTATTGCTTTTGAACATTTGATATGATGCGTAACCATGACAACAAGGTGGTTTTTACGATCGAGAGAAGCTGATTATTATCTCAAAAGCTCAAATAATACCTCGGCTACAGCCCTTGATCACAAATGAGTTAAAAAGGAGGTGCCGTGGATGCATCTCCGTCTACTTGGTGGAGGTGCTTGAGTACCTGACCGCCGAGATCCTGGAGTTGGTGGGAAATACGACTTGTGACTGCAAGAAGACCAGGTTCATCCCCTGACGCCTTCAGCTGGCTGTCCGCAATGACGAGAAGCTCAACAAGCTGCTGGGCGGAGTGGCCATCACTCCGGGAGGAGTTCTGCCCAAGATTCAGGTGGTCCTGCTGCCCAAGAGGACCGAGAAACCCACCATGTCCAAGTATATAGCTCAACATCTGCAACCAGTTTCTTCAGATGTGCTCTAAGATGGACCACTACAAGAAATTCTTCCTGCCCAAAGCCATCAGCATCTATAACAACTCTACTGAATCCAGGATGATGAGCTACAACATTTAATTTACCTTTGGAATTAATAAATTATTTATGAATTGAATTGAATAAGCAGAATAACCACAAATATGCCATAAAAGCTATTTAAAAAATCCATTAACTCAAAAATATGCAGATAAAATACAGTAATCTGATAATTCTCATATCTTTACAAAAGCTACACAAACATAAAAGCAAAAACATTGTATACAGTACATGTTATTCTTACTCTCTCCATTTTCCCAGCAACTGTAAAAAATTATGATAAAAAAAAGAAGTATGTGGGGGGGGGGGTGCTCATTTGTCAAAAGCAAAAATCTGATTGCAGATTTTCTTTGTCACACTTTTTTTGGGTCAGTCTTTTCACAATGTTTGATGTCACAGTTGATAAATAAATGTTTAACTTGAGAGACAAAGGATTTTTTCCCTTCAACTTGCTGTGGCGACTGCATTATAAAGTTAAGTGTGTGGTCATAGTTTTCCCAAGACACTTCACTCAATTCTATCTGTCTCATAAAAAGGTAGATGTGGCAGTTTTCGTGTTCACAGTTCAACAGGATTTAAAAGGCAGCCATTAGGAGATTTCTACAGGGAGTAGCATAAAAGGGATTTGTAAAACCCAGCTACAATAGAAAGGAGTTTTGTCTACAAAGGTAGACTGTGCAAACCTTGAGGCCAGAATAAAACCAGAGCCAACTGAAAGAATCTTCTTAAAAAGAAAATACAAGGAAAGCAGTCATTTTTCAACTGATTGTTGAGTTTCTTAGGATGGCTTTGTTCTTGCTTATTGTAACCGTGTTTCCATGTATTTTCATTTCGAATTTTGAGCTAATTTTTGAAATCTCGCAAAAATGTAAATACAAATTAATGCGGATCAGAAGTGTTTCCATCAACTGGCTTGAAGCGCATCTACCAGGCCACGCACAGCGTCATTACGTCAGACGTCAGCGTCATTACGTCAGACGTCAGCGTCATTACGTCAGACGTCAGCGTTACGCATGTCTACAGTAAACAGGAAGTAGCGGTTGAAAACAGAACCCGACCACACATCTCGGCAAAATGGAGAGAATATTTCAGGTACGTGTTGCTATCGGGCAAGTTGTATTTATTCTGTCATGCCAACTAGTTTTAGCGATGTTACATGTTGTCCGGAGCGGAAACAGCTGATCAGTCACATGACGTGAATGTTCGCTACGGCAGAACTGAGTCGGCAAATCTGTTTCCATCTGTCGTTTTGCGCATCAGCTCTGTTTCGAAACCCCCAAAAACCACCTCAAGCGAGCGTATCAACTTTTGAGCGAATTAGAGGAAGTTAACTCGAATTTTGCCGTTTCCATTCAGCTTTTCTGATGCGATTCTTCAAAATGCGCATCTAGAAACCTTGATGGAAACACGGCTTGTGACTGTGCCGAATCTATGGCCAGGAGGCACCAGCACAGATGTTCCACTTTTGCCCTAATGAGGAGCCTCTGCAGGGAGTGGCTAACCCAATAGAGAAACAACCTGAAAAAAAAGGAGAGTTGGGAGTAAAGATCAAAGATAAGGTTTCTGGCTGACAACTACAACAAATGAAACAACACCTAGAATTATTCAGGCCAGAGTGCACTGCAAGGCAGACATGTTCAATTCTGGGTTGTGCACACAATCAGTGGGCTTTGGTGTTCTTTCTCAGTTTGCAAGCAAAAATTTCTGCATGGGCAAATCACAACTCAGTTTTACCCCTATATTTTATCCTGATGTGGAAAGGCATTAAAAACAAGTCCAATTTACAGCATTTTTATCTTGACAGCTCAAATGCTAGTTTTACACTATTTAAAGTTTATTTTGGGTCATGGAATCTTAAGGAAGGATCTGTACAAAGTTTATATGAATGCAAACAGTGTTTTTTTATTCAAAATTTTACCCACATAGGATTTTAACATGTGCCTAATAAAACACTACTGCTAAACTACATATATATCGGAATTTGTATTGTTTGTATAGTTGAGGTGGTTTGGGCATCTGGTAAGGATGCTCCTTGGGTGCCTCCCTAGGGAGGTGTTTCATGCATATCTAACTACAGTAGTAGTAGACCCTGCAGAAGGCCCAGGACACGCTGGAGAGACCATGTCTCTCGGTTGGCTTGACAACATCTTGGAATCCTCCCAGAAGAGCTGGAAGAGGTGGCTGTGGAAAAAGACATCTGAGCCTCCCTTCTCAAGTTGCTGACCCCGCGACCCAACTTTAGAATAAGTGCAAGATGATGGATGGATGGATGGTTGGTTTGCTTGATTGTTTTTTATTGAGGTTTATAAGTTAGCAAATTAGAGCAATTTGAGCTATTTGTTGGAGAAAGTGATTTTTGCAATATAGTGAATTAATGTGGAATTAATGTGTTACAATTAATGCCACCACTCCTTGGCACAGAGGTTAGAGAAGGTGTACCTGTGATCGTAAGGTCGCCGGTGCAAGTATCCAAACCGACAACATCGAAAAATGTTGTAGACAGGTGAAACACACCTACCTCCACCCACATTTGCCCCACTCTGGGCCCTTGAGCAAGGCCCTTAACCCCACCATCTGCTCCCCCGGGCACCCTAGATGGCAGCTTTCTTCTCCGCACAGAGGGCTATGGTAGGTCGGTGAGCTGTGGTTGCATCTGGAAGGGCATCCGATGTAAAATCAATTGCCAAGTCTTCATACGAGTTAGTTCAATGTGGTGACCCCTGAAGAAGGGAGCAGCTGAAAGAAAGAAAAAAAGTGAGTGAACACAGAATTGTGTGGTCTTATTACATTAAAAACCTTTTAGTGTCCATGATTCAGAATAGCTCCAGAGGTGCTTCAAGACAGATGGACAGCAAACCCCTTTATTTGCATGGCATGCTACACTAGACTTCACCTTCCACAAGATTGAGATTTCCTCCTACAAACAGTTGGTTAATGAGCTACTGTGGACCCTTGCCAGCAGAAGAATTGACACATACCTAATGTGTGTTGAGAGAATTTGCTTCCAGAGATAGGCTGAAAGACTCTGTTCATTTAATTTATCTTTTATAGACCGAGTGGTTATAGTGACTTATACCAGATGTGTTACAACTTTTAAACCAGATGCCAAGACAGATGTAAATTAATATCTATGCCCTTTCTTTTTACATTGTAGTGATTCGTAGCATAACACATATTCTGAATCAGCTACTTACTCCTTTTTATGTCCTGTACAGTCAATTTATGGGTGTGCCATTTTTGTTTTATGAAATCTAAACGTATAAACTATAGCAAATTACATTTACTATTTTGCATTATATTGGCTCATAAGATGTTAAATTACTGTAATAAAATGTTTATAGATGAGGAAAGTGCCACACCAGGATTTTTACACAAATGCCCTGTTAAAGAAGCCAGAAGCCTGTAGAGCATATAGCTACATACTACACATTTTCACAGTGTGTAATTACAGAAGTGTGTTCCATGACTCATTCTTTCAGGAGAATATTACTAAACTAAGATACTGCAACTTT